>WOGP01005371.1:0-13199 GCA_015342065.1 Leptinotarsa undecemlineata | reverse complement strand
ATCAAGATGGAGTAGTAGAAAGCCAAAAACTTTCTTTCCCAAAAATTAATCACTCCTAAAAAATATAACCCCTTCAATAAAAAAAAAATATTGTGGAGAAAGGTAGGATGCCTTGCAATGGTTTCCATCATGATTTCGCAGAATTTTGTTCTTAGATCAGGGTCACCTTCAGTTAATTGGTGTACCATTTCAATATTGTATGGATGATACCTATTCCTCTTCAAAAGTCTCTCCACACAGAAGAAGGATACACCTCACAAACATTCGCGACGGAATAAGCAGACTGTTCAGGATTTACTACCATCCCACCAATTATTTGCACTTGATGTTTTTCTGGAATGAACGGATAACCTGGGGGGCTTTTTGTTATCTACACTACCGGTAGTTGTGAATTTGGATACAAGTTCAATCAAATATTTTCTACAGATAGGACGATTTGGAAAAGGCTCATTGAAAATCCTTTCGGTTTCGTGAAACTAAATAAAAATCGCTTAAATTTTTTTTTCCAATCAACAATAATTGACTAAATGAGAATATTCCAACTGAGCAATGATGTTCATTGTCGTACTGGCATTTTTCATCGTTGTTATAAACAAAAAATAACTTAATAAACCCTATCGGGTTGTTGGAATTACCATGTGGCAGATAAAAGGGAATATTTTTAGAAATATCGATATTAATGTTTTTGTCTTCAGGAAATTATTAAATGTTCCGTCATTTTGTAGGTGAAGATATTGACTTCATATTCTAGGGTTGTGAAGTATTCGTCAGAAGCTTCAAAATGGCGTGTCACATGATCCCCTTTTCCTTTTATTTTTTTCCAGATGCCGCCCAGTCACCATCTTGAAAGTTTCATCTCTCAATTTCACTTCAAAACAAAGTATCCATGCATTAATTTAATTATCCTCAATTTCAATTTCTAGTTGGCCCTTTAAAAAAATTAAAGAGGAGGGACATTAAAGAAATGCACTGTAAATGAGCAAGAATCCACCTGAGGTGTTGAGAAAATGTCTACTATATATCTAGATATAGGAATTTGATCTCAACCAAATAGTGAACCCAAGTTTATGAAACTTGAATAATGAATAAAAACGAATAATTTTCTATAAAACTCAAAATTCATTACGGCATGTATATTGAACTTAATTAAATGTTACTTGAAATAATAGCAAAATACTCGTACGTAGTTTCTGTTATGTAAGAATCCACCCGCATCACCTGCATTTGTTACAAGGGCATATGTCGCTAGATTATTATATTATAATATATTATATGATTATTTTGTTTATCGTTATGTAATACCCACACAAATGAAAGATTTTGTTGGTTATCATTTTATTAGGTGACTACCGCGTTTTAATGATTGGTTGAATATTTTGAATATACACACATGGTTTTTGTAAAACTTTCTTAGTGAAAATCATACAATAAACTGTATTAATTAGTTTTTGAACGATAAGAAGTGAATACTGAAAATCTGTTCTGCTGACATCTATTTTTCCGTTAACCAGCTGAAAATGATAGTACCAAGCTGTGGAAATGTACTGTGATGCAATTAGAGCAGGAGCCCGTGAATATCATGCATGTTCTGTTTTCATATAAGCTGAAAGTTTCTCAGCACCCACACAAATTCTAAAAAGGCTGACATGATGAAGTGGCTGCACGATAAAAGTATTATGTACACCCCTAATATACTCAAAACCAAATTATACGAGTTAATCAAGATAAATAAAAAGCATATTCTGTTTGAACATGGACTTCCATCTTTCATCATACCAACCGGGTTTGAATCCCATTGAACTCATTTGCGCTACTCTCAGAAATGGTGTGCCCCAAAAGAATGTAACTTTCAAGTTGGAAGATGTGAGGAAACTAGCGGAGCATGAGTTTGATCAAATCACTTCCGTAGAATGACATAACCGTTGTCAACATGCAATGGATATAGAGCAAAAATATTAGGGGAATGAAATATTCACGGAAGTTCAAACAGAGGTAAATCCAGTAAGCATAGATGTGAATGACAATAGTAGCAATAGCACAAGCAGCAAAGAAAATTTGTATTCTGAAAGTGATTCAATAAAATTAATTTTTGGATGACTGTATCATTATGTAATATTTTAATGAACTGTACTTCTACCTATGCAGAGCAGTACAGAGCAGAGCAGAGCAGAGCAGAGCAGAGCAGAGCAGATAGTTGTTGGTTAACAGATGGATCAAAAACACCTTCCGCTTCTGGAAGAACAGGATATCAACCTGCCTAGGTCAAGTCAATAAAACATTCTCGGATAGTCAACCGCCGTTGAAAACTCTTGGCTCCTACCGAGCGACGTCTAAATTGGTAGCAAATTGCCAAAAACCACTCCCTGCGGTAGAAAGACTCAACAGATTGTCTCTGGTCTGGATTCATTCATTGTCTTGGAAGGCAATGAGGCTACTGACTCCCTTGCAAAGAAGAGTGCTACAAGCAGCTTCATCGGACCAGAACCTGTCATTGGCATCACTTTAGGTTTTGTCAAACAAATGTTGAATACCTGGATGACAAGAAGATTTATGGACTTCTGGCAGGATCTTCCAGGGTTGGCTCACACTAAGGCGTTCATTCACTCTTCAAAGCTTGATACCAAACAGTTATTGAACTACAGTAGGAATGAACTACGATATCTAACAGGCCTTCTTACAGTTTGAGCCACAATAAACCCTAGTGGATTTCGGGGGAGTTTCGAATAGACCAACTCACTTTGGACCTAACCTTACCTAACTACCAGGAAAACTGAATAAAATATGAAAACAAATTACAGAAAACTCATGTTTCATTTGCTACCCTAATTGAAAATAATTATAGGTATGACAATGGCCGGTAAGAGGCTTATCGTAATCCAATAGTAATTTAGTCGGGGGAGTCTATACCTGCGCGGTCGCTCGCCATCAGTCGTAGCGTGTACTTGATTTACATTTATATTTGGCGTATCCACACAACAATTTTGAGAGAATCATATCAAGTGACGTGGTTTGGATGATTATCTTTCATCCTCTCTCAAACCAGCCTGTCATAATGAAGAGGGATGCTTTCCATCTCACTGAAATTTAATATCGGTTGAAAATTAGTTTGGGATTGCATTTTATCAAACACAACCCTGACGCTATTGTCCCAATGCAGAGGTGCAATATATAGAATTTTCTCAAAAATTGACAAAAAACGAGAAATTGTGAAAATGAATACACCATCAATGACCAAAGAGTAAGTGACAAGAAAATAATCTCACAAGAATTTGCGGGATTATTTTGTTCTATTTATGAAAATAATTCTGCATACAATTTAAATGAAATACAAAAAATTTCTGAAAACTGTCTAGATGAGGCCACACAAACCATACATTTCGACAATATTACGTTACATCACTTAGAGCAAGCTTTTCGGAAACTAAAACCAAATAGGTCATCCGGACCAGATAATATCCCATGTTACATATTCAAAGCTTGTTATGACTTTCTGACATACCCTGTATTAGTAATATTCAATAAATCTTTGAAGAATGGTAAATTTCCAGAAAAATTTGAGGAGACTATAGGATCACCCTAATCTATAAAAATGGAGAAAAAAACAAAATTAACAACTATCGGCCGATAGCAGATCTGCGCTGCCAAAATTTTTAAATTCATTATTCATGAAAAGGTATATTCTCATTTTCAGAGTTATATCTCGGTTCACCAGTATGGTTTCACAAAAAATAAATCCATTGAAACAAATTTGTTGACTTTCACGACAAAATTATCTGAATATATGGGAAAACACCTCAGGTAGACTGTGTCTGATTTTGCAAAAGCAATTGATAAGGTTGACCATAATACATTAATAAAAAAGTTAAAACACTATGGACTCAGTAACCACCTAATAACTTCTTTCGTCTCATATTTGAAGAAAAGAATACAGCACGTTATCTATGGAGGAGAAAAATCTGAAATATTTTTGGCTGGGTCGGGAGTACCTCAAGGATCCAACCTAATTTTCATTAATGCCCTCCCGAGTCATCAGACTGTTTGCTATATGCTGACGATTTCAAATGAAACATTACAGACCCAATTGATTATATAGAACTCCAAAACGACATAGATAAAATATCTAATTGGGCCAGGGATAATAAATTGCTATGGATTCAAGTAACTAAAGACATCCATATGAAAGGAACAGTTCATAAACAGAAGCATAAGTTCATCTTTGATGAAGTAAATGAGTTTATTTTATTTATATAAATAGAAACTTGCAAATGAAAAATGCTTCTCTTCGAAGAAAACAATTATTGTCTCCTAGGAAGATATTTAATTGTGTTCCAAGTTAACATATCATACATATCGTTTATTCAAATTCAAATTGAGAAAATATATTTCTCAGTTTATAAAAATATTTCTTCATGGATATAGGAGAGCAAGATTTCTTTATATCGAGATAATGTTCTTCACTTTGAGATTTTTATTTTTAGTGTGTATATATTTAAGTGTATTCATCCTAAATGTCTATAAAGTCCAATTAAAGGTACTTTCATTACCCTCAATTATAATTTACGTGAAAATGCACAACAATTCTTCCAATATCCTTTTTTTCATTCGACGAACTGCATCACAGTTCTTCTGAAAAAAGAATTGAACTGATCGGGCTCTATATCTTCAATCTCTTCTGAAGTGTTATTCCAAACACACTGTTTTTAGGTACTGTTTTGCTGTCAACAAAAAAAAATCAGAAATGTGTTCAAAGATCACACTGCAACAGAAACATAACTAATCATAGGTCACTTTGTGGAAAAATCCGATGATCCGCATCATTCACGGGTTTGACTGACGGTGTGCATTTCTGAACAGCCGTCTGATAATAGGCAGGCATGTGTCATATTTAGAACTCTGGCAGAATTATCATAAAGACCCATATTCATTTAATAGTAATGTTGATTTTGATGACCTAGTAACATGACAACATAATCAGGTAGATAATTGTCAAAATTTTTCATTCGAAAAGTGTTGGATATAATCCAACGCCCTTAGCCAAGGAAGTAGTTGTTTTCTGATAGGTGTCAGTCCATTCGACCTACTGTGTAGGTATTTTCGAGACTCATAACAACTTGCAAATGAATGAATTTCATTGTTAATGCAAAAACCATACGTCAAACTGGAAGAAATCAAGAGTTTACTCAAAAAACAGTTCATTCGGTACCCTGATGTAATTCAAAATTCGAAACGCTCAAAATATATGTTCACATGAAATTTTTTCTCGAAATCCAACCTCACTAAACAAAGAACTGCATATATACTCAGATTCAGGTAATTGACGATCAGCAGGCTTTAAAATGAATAGGTTCATATTCAGATCAAAAACTACCATTAAATGAACATATTCGATACTTGTACAACTAAATATGTTGCTTTGTTCAGATATTCAGATAATTTGACCATAATTTATTGATAGGGTGTACTTTTGTCTGGTTTAGTTTATTTTAATTGCTATTGGTATGTTACTTTAAATGTAAATTACTATGCAACCCATTTGACGTGTAAAATCTTTATGAGTATCTAAATATTTAACTATCACTAAATACCATTATTGGTGTTTCTAATTATCATCATGTAG
This sequence comes from Leptinotarsa undecemlineata, assembly GCA_015342065.1. Classification (NCBI taxonomy): domain Eukaryota; kingdom Metazoa; phylum Arthropoda; class Insecta; order Coleoptera; family Chrysomelidae; genus Leptinotarsa; species Leptinotarsa undecemlineata. The sequence continues at coordinate 7,582 of WOGP01005371.1, read as the reverse complement.
AGTGTATATTCCCTGCATCCTTTCATTTAGAAAATATACTGATTTTAAATTTACTTTTTACGTTGATGGACTTTTTAGAACAGTTTCACCCTTGAAATTGTTGATCCGAAGAAAACTCAAAACAGCCTTACTAGCTTCCAAGATTTCCATTTAGCATAATGGAGAATACATTACAAAATTTCATCCGAAAGAGCAATTTTCGTGCTTTCGCAAGGTTATCAAGACACTGTTTTGTTCTCATTTTCCATTAGCGCCCGGCATATCGCTAAAGAAACGGGGTAATTGGAGGTAATTTGATTTACTTTCATTTAATTAGTTCGCAAATTATAGCAGTTCATTTTTTAATTGAATTGAGACATGCAAATTTCTCCATTATTTTGCCAGCAAAGCAAATATCTCCAGGCGCTCTGTTCAATTATTCAAATCGGGTGTGCTGAAATTTATATACGTTTACCCGTAGTTTTTCACATGAAGTATAAATTCCAAATGCGTACCTAGAAAGTGTAATGTGGGTTATTTCGTTTCAAAATATCAAAAATTATACAAATAATAATGTTTCATACTGGTTTTTTAGCTCGCTTGTATGTTTTCAGTATTCAAACAATTATAGTATAGTTGAAATAATTTTGAAACAATCTAAAAACTGACTAGATAAATACTTTAGTATTTTGCACAGAGATCAACACATTACAACCATCATACACTTATTTCGGAACACAAATTTCCAAAATAATTTTCGAAAAACTCTTTCAACTAGTTAGGATTTGAAATATCCAAAACAAATTTTGGCAAATGACAGCTTTCCATATTATTATTGTGAAGTTTCAAAATCTTTCAAAATTTTTATACATTGTTCACGCAAGAGCATACTTATGTTTTTTGGAAAATATCTTCTAAATATCTCTTAATGTATTATTGAAGGATGTTTGAAAGACAAATGGAAAGCATACAAGCAAAGAATCGAAACATATATGTTAGCAACTGAAAAAAAGATCAAAAGATGAAATACAAATATCAAATTTATTGAATTTTGCTAGAGAAGATGTTGAATTATTGATCATTTCTGAAACACATTTATAGAAATAATAAAAAGGAAGAACACGTACAATAATATGTAATATTCATATAGCAGATATTTTATCAGGGAATGTAAATTTATGAAAGTTCGGTAAATTTGATATATTGATAAATGAATAGATGCTCTAGAAATTTGACAAAACATATTATGTCCCATGGTTCATATCGAAATATGTGGAACACAAATTTAAAATATCAATTGTAACAACGATATAGAAGAAGAAGTACCAATTGATATTCTCAAATAACATTGCTTATGAGGAAATAATTTGCAATGACCTACTCAAATACTCATTTGGAATAATCGAAAGTAACCTATATTATTGAACTCCATCTTTTTCTAGTTGGTTTATTTTCGATATGTGGTGAATTTTTAATAATTTCGAAAATGAAAATCAATTTTGATATAATCCTCTAGTTTTTCAAGTCTCAAGGTTGGATAGCAGATTGCAAACGATAAAAGCAATTATTATTTTAATGTTTGAAGGTGATTGACAGTTTTCAATGATGGATTTCATTAGTTCGGACTTCCATTGTCTGATATTATATAAAATGATTTGAAATAATACAAAAAAGAAGAATTAGAAAATGATAGCTGGAAATAATAATTATATTAAGCAACAAAATCCGAAGACGATTGTGAATTCTAACAATCGAAACGTCGTGAAGTAACTTGGCTTGAAATCTCTTAACTTTTCATTTTTATTTTTAACTTTTGTTCAATTGTTCTATCTTCACTTGCACTTATTTTCTTTCACTGTTATTTCATTTCAGATTTTTTTCTTAATATAATTGTTATTTTCAGCTATCCTTTTTTAATTCTTCTTGTCTTATTAGTTCTTTCCGGGATTTCAAATAATTTTATATAATTATCATTTCAATATTACGAAATCTCAATGTAGGGAAAATTCAAAGAAATATGTTTATCTTCTGTAATAGTCTGACATAGAACTTTGGGCAATATACCAAGAGAGATTCGGTAAGTAATGATTGCAAAATAGGAATTGACGAATTGAATGATAATATTTAGCGAATAAATAGAAGCATGTGAAAATTAATTATATATCTGAATTTTTCGTAAATCCACCAGTTTTCAAATGTACTTATAATCCATATAATATAATTCGTATATTATCCTCTTTTTTCGTATCAAGATGGAGTAGTAGAAAGCCAAAAACTTTCTTTCTCAAAAATTAATCACTCCTAAAAAATATAACCCCTTCAATATAATTCGTATCTTCTCCAAATTTCAATTCAACTGGTACTAGCTCAGGCTCTCATGGAGTTGATATTCTCGATTCGATTTGATTTTATTTCTTCAAGAGATGTAAATGTTATATCTTTTGAGAAAGAAACAGACGAACTAGCAATGCATAGCTTCATTTGAAAAATGATTTTCGAGAAAGCTGAAAAATAAACAAACCATCAACTTTTTTCTCCGACTCTGTTAACTCTTTGGAAATATCAAATGCAACACTTCAATTTTTACTATATATATGAAGTATTATAACAATTTGTAATATTTTATGGACTGTACATTTCAGATAAAAAATATTTTTTTTTGTTTCAGGTACGTGGAACATATTTACATGACATGGTAGTCACAAATATAGAATTCATTGGAGGGTAAATATGAAACATACCTTTTTTTTGATATATTATATTGAGTAGTAAAAATATAAGAAACAAAGTTTCTCCCTCGTTAGGCATGTCATCAAGCTTACGTCGATATCGTCTTCCTAATGAGAGTAACTACCAACATGTCCTAACAATAATCGTCTTTTTGAAGCCAACATGGTTTTCAGGTTGAAAGCAACATCTAACGTAGCTTTTTATTCGGCCTTAATGAGCCAATTAACTGATAAACCATCCCGATAGATTTATGTCTGATAAAGGAATAAAATATTTCTCCTAACGACGATGAAAAAGTTATTGATTGAAGGATTTGATTTTTATTTCCGCTTTCGTAAGCTCGGGCTTTACTGTTGAGACTTTGTGCTGTTAATTGCGATCATTATCGCGGATGGGCTGGGAAAGAGAAATCGTGTGTAACGGAAATGCGATTTTGATGGTCTTTTTAAGAAGAGTTGGAAAATTCTTCAATGGTGTTGACAATCTGCCTATAACTGCGAAAAAAGTGATGTTTTTTGTTAATGTGCTCATAGCCTATATCAATATATCATATCTGGTTCCAACCTCCATGCATATCTCTACCTAGAAGTTAGGACAATTACTGTGAAAATTATTATGATTTGATTTTTCTCCAAGAATTCGTCAATTTTTGTTCATGTCATTATGATAATAACCACGTACGCCAACTATGTCCTTAACATCAACGTATTCAGCCAACATTTCTTCAAGATGCTTTCATTAGATTGCTAATATTTAAAGGGGTTAATGATAATAAATGTTATTTATTGGTGAATACTAAAGGGCCATCGACCGAAGTCCTTCTTTTTTGGCCTGTTGTATATCACCAGAGTATTTCTGTCATACAACATATATTCTTCAATTCTTTCAGTGGCGTCCGTGTGGGATTTCCAATAAATTTTTTTAAAGTGATACGTTACTGCTTTTTCTCTTAGTAGAAATTATTATTCAAATCTTTATTCTTTTCCGTAGGCCTTTGACGCACGACTTTTGAATATAAAAATGATATTTTGAGTTTTCACTTTACAACTTTATGCCACTGATGCGACGAATCTTCTGATGTCTTGTTGATAGAGTGGAAAGACATTTATAGGATTATTTGATTCAATTCCAGTAATAGGAATCTTGTTCAAATTGAAAGTGGTATCATTCAAGGGAAGATAATTTTTCTTGTTTCCACTTTATTTTCATTCGTGTAGTATAAAATAAATAAGGAGAGGAATAATATTTCAAAACGGACTTATTTCAATCGCATTTCATCTCTTCTCATTTCTTGCAATATCTTGATCTTTTTATGATACACAACGTGATACACAGATATCCAACTCGGACCAATTCGAAAATATGAAATCTAATCAGCACACATACATTCAATCGTTTTGGCAATGCGTTCCATTCAAGAAGCAAATGAGAGGATTTTTCATTTCGTGATTCAAACCATTATAATATCGACTCTAGTATCACTGAAAAAATGTATTCAGAATAAATTTCCCAAATTCAAAATTTTGGTCAATGTATTCTGAAGCAAATCCGACTGAATTTTTTTCCTAGCTCAAAAAGCCTCAACGCAAAAAGTTGATATTGAAATCCGTAAGTAGGTAGGTAGGTAGGTAGGTCTATAGTGAGTGGGTCTATTCGACTCTCCACCGCAACCCATAAGGGTTTATTGTGGCTCACACCTATTCACACTATGCCAAATAAACCCAGCTTCTCAAAGAAGTCGATTAGTTTGTATGGTGAGTGGTCTTTCCCTGATTCGGTCCCCAGCGGGGCAGGCACAAAGTATATGCTCTGCAGTTTCATCATTTTCCAGACAGAGGCGACACACACTGTCTTCCGACAGTCTCTGCATGTGATGATTCAAATAACAGTGACCTGTAAGAAGGCCTGTTAGACTTCATAGTTCATCGCTACTGTAGTCCAACAACAGTTTGGATTCAAGCTTCGAAGGGTGCTTGGCTTCCTGGGATTGCTTCCTGGATTGGCTCACTCCCTTGGAGTGAGCCAATCCAGGAAGTCCGTAACTCTTCTTGCCATCCATGTGTTGAATGTTTGTTAGGCAAAGCCCAAAGCGATGCCAATGACAGGTTCTGGTCCAATGAAGCTGCTTGCAGCACCCTCCTTCGCAAGAGAGTCAGCAGCTTCCAGGCCTTCCAGGCTAGTATGGCAAGGAATCCAGACCAGAGACAATCTCTTTAGTCTTCCTATCGAGGAGAGTCTTTTTGGCAGTTTGCTACCAATTTAGACGTTGCTTGGTGGGAGCTAAGAGCTTCCAACGCTGCGTGACTATCCGAAAATATTTTTATTGACTTATGAGTGAGGATGGATTCATCCCAATCTCTCCGCACACAATTCAATAGCGTAAATTTCCGCTTACATAAGTTCCTAGGCAGGCAGATAACTCTACCCTCGGTCTGCGACTGAAAACACCTGCACCAGAACCGGAAGGTGTTTTTGATCCATCTGTGAACCAACAATTTGGCAATGTGCACAAATCTGTATGCAGTCCATCTAGCCTCTCTTTCCAGAAAAATGTGGAGAGGAGGTAGATCTAGAAGGATCTCCATGGCCGCTGACGGTGTGGTACTGATGGCACCACTGATATCCAGACAGGCTTGTCTCTGTAAGCCAGAGAGCTTCTCTTGGGCCGTTTTCTGTAAAGCTTTCGGCCACCAATAAATTGCACCATACGTGATCATTGGTCTGACAATCATCACATAAATCCAAATTTGTTTGGGACCTAATCCCCAAGTTTTACCACAAATCCTTCGACATGTCCATAGAGACAGTCTGGCTTTCTGTAAAACTTTTTCCAAGTGAGCTTTCCAAGTGAGTCTTTTATCAAGGCTCTGCAGAACTCTCAAAACCTGATTCGGTCCCCAGCGGGGTGGCACGAAGTATGTGCTGTGCTGTTTCAATATTTTCCAAACAGAGGCGATACACATATGACGATTCAACTGACAGTGACCTGTAAGAAGACCCGTTAGATATCGTAGATCATCCCTACTGTACTCCAACAATTGTTTGTTATCAAGCTTCGAAGAAGGAGTGAGTGAATCCTGGAAGATTCTGCCAGGAGTCCACGAATCTTCTTGTCATCCAGGTGTTCAATTTTTGTTTGGCAAAGCCTGAAGCGGTGCAAATGACAGGTTCTCGTCCAATAAAGCTGCTTGCACTACCCTTCTTTGCAAAGGAGTCAACATCCTCATTGCCTTCCAGACCAGTGTGGTCAGGAATCCAGACCACAGACAATCTGATAAGTCTCCCTATCAAGAAGAGTCGTTTTTGGCAATTTGCTACCAATTTAAACGTTGCTCGGTAGGAAACAATCTCTTCGCACTCAATTAAATAGCGTAAATTTCCGCTTGAAATACAGTAGCATAGGTTCTCAGGCAGGTTGATATCTCTGCCCTGGGTCTGCGACTGAAACCACCTGCACCAGAAACGAAAGGTGTTTTTGATCTATCTGTGAACCAACAACTATCTGCTCTTAATATATTCTTCTCCCGGAAGATAGAGTCCTCTCTACTCAGGAACAGTACTTCATAAGGTAGTTCGTAGTTGACAGTTGTAGACATACAGTCAGAGCCATTTCCAGAATGATGTTACTTCCAGTGTCAACCAACAGTATGTTGCACTCTGCATTAAATTGATTTGTGCAATTGGCAATGTGCACAAATCTATATGCAGTCCATCTGGCCTCTCTCTCCAGAAAAATGTGGAGAGGAGGTAGATCTAGAACAGTGGATCTCGACCGGTGGTCCGGGAATCACTGGTGGTCCCTGGAAGCATCCCAAGCGGTCCGCTGTGCTATCCTATTGAATATGTTAGATGAATCGACACGATACAATGCGAAATGTTTAAAGAAGAAAAAGAAAAGAAAGAAGAGTTACTTTTTTCTCAAGAACTTGATTGACGTCGCAAGGTGCAGATGTTATGGATGCAATAAGTCAATATATGAAGCAACATGTACTTATGTGGAAACGGCTTGCGGGATTTTGTACGGATGGTACTCCTACTATGCTTGGTTCTCGCTCTGGTCTTGCAGCATTGATAAAAACCAAAAATCCGTTTGCAGTTACGACAAACACTAGCTGCCAAGACTCTTCCAGAATGCTTTGCTTTGACGATTAAAATTGCTATAAAAGTAGTAAATTTCATTAAAAAGAATGCACTTAGTACTCGTCTTTTCAAACAATTGTGTTCTTATATGAACGCTGAACATGAAACTTTGCTTTTCCACACGGAAGTGCGTTGGATTTCCAAAGAAAACATGTTGCTGTGGTTGTACGAACTAGGAGGGGCAGTAAAAATATTTTAATTATCAAGGAAAACAAAGAGTTGTTTGATCACTTCTGCGAGTCCAAATTTCAAATACATTTTGCTTATTTGGTCAATTTTTTCGCGCAACTGAATAAATTAAACCTTCTACTGCAAGGATCGGGAAATTTGAATTCGCAAGGCATGAGCAATATTTTTGTTTATGAAGATAAAATCAGTGCGTTAATCGCTGAAATCGAGCAATGGATCAAGAAGGTCGAAAGTAATAACTTTTCTGTGTTTGATAAGCTTAATTGAATTATTGATGGACAGAGTGCTGAAATTAAAGAAGAAATACAAAAGAACATATTACATTTAAAATTCAATCGCTATTTTCCCGAGTGCGAGGATAAAAGTATTCAAAATCTGATCCACAATCCATTTATTGTAAACGTTTCTGAGGTGCCTGATGAAGTTCAAGAAGAAGTAATTGATATGCTACACGACAGCAACTTAAAAGATACAGTCGAATCAGGAATTAATCTTAAAGAATTTTGGAGCCAATTAGAACAACCACTCCATTTATTTGCTGTAC
>WOGP01005370.1:0-13201 GCA_015342065.1 Leptinotarsa undecemlineata | reverse complement strand
GTTTCGGAGATACGGGGTGTTGGAATTGAATTTTTTTTTTGCACGAAATTCGGTACCCGTAGTTTTTTTGACGTGGAAAATTATAATTTCATATTATTTTCATGTAACATCCAGAGGGCGCTACGTACGTTGTCATTATTTATTTCAAATTGCCCTAATTTTTTTGACAGTAAACATTTGGTACTTTTCATGAAAAAACCTAATTCCCACACCTTTTCAAAGTAAAAATGGTATATTCAAAACGCTGAAGGTGATCGGTTTCGAGATATTTACAATTATATATATCGATGCATATTACTTTACAGCCAAATTTGATTTCAATAATTTTCGTCACTCTTCGCTTGCAAATTGAGTTATTAAAATCGAGTAGGCTATGAAAGTTTGTTTATAAAAATAGAAGTTCGCTCTCACATTTTTAACTATTAATTGACAAATTCACAGTTCGGAGTGTATAAAGTGATTTTTTGGTACCATGCTCGACTTTTAGAATGCTGAAATGGCTGATATGGTTTTTGCTTACGGCTTGGCTGACGGAAATTTAAGCAAGGCCAGACGCATCTATCAGGAAAGGTTTCCCCAACGCGTTACTCCTTGTGCAGCGCATTTGAGAATCTTTTCCAGTGACTTTACGAATCTGGAAGCTTTGAAACAAATTCTGCAGTAGGACGGCCACAGACTACAAGAACTGTAGAATTGAAGGGGGCGATTCTCGAAGAAATTAGTAAACATCCAGAGACAAGTACAAGAAAAATTAGTCAAACTTTAAATGTGAAGCACATGATTGTTCACAGAATTTTAAAGGAACAGCAATTCATCTTTATCAAATTCAGAGTGTCCAGGCACTTACGCTACGTGATTTCCAACCACGTATCGAATTTGCTCAATAGTTTAAAAAAAAAGTCGAACAACATCCGCAAATTTTATCGAAAATCCTCTTCACAGATGAGGCTAATTTTTCAAGAAATGATATCATGATCTTCCATAACAACCACATCTGGGTGAAAGATAACCCACATGCAATAACGCAAATTCATTTCCAAGACAGATTTTCTTCAAATGTATGGGTATGCCTAATTGGGAATTATTTAATTGGACCCTATTTTCTCCCCTTACGTTTGAATGGAGATGCTTACCTACATTTTTGGGAATTCAAGCTTCCCCAACTTATGGAAGATGTTCCCATTGGTCTCCGAAATCATACAAGCAGAAGCTTGCATTACTGTTGGGGGTCGTCACTTTGAACAGTTGTTGTAATAGTTGTTTCGTTCAATTTTTATACTCCGAAATGTAGCACTTTCTAATTGAATAATTAAATCTGGCAAATTGTTTTAATTTGGATTGAATGAGTAGTTCGATAATGCTAAGTTTAGAAGAAGTCTGTACGGATATACTGCGTATAAAGTTTGATGAAAATAAATAAAATTGCAAAAAACTTATGACAAAAACCTGAAAAATATCAACAAGCTGTATTTCGAAAACGAATCATTCTTCGTTAAATATTTTATAGGAAAAAGTTGTTTATTTTGATGAGATTCACCACATATTTAGTTTTTGTAATATTCTTATCAACTTCACTTAGCGACTTAGGAGCTAAGTAATACGCATCGATATAGAAAATTTTAAATATCTCGAAAACGATCACCTCCAGCGTTGTTGAGGAGGTATATCTTTTTTACTTAGAAAAGGTGTGGAAATTAGGTTTTTTCATGAAAAGTACCAAAAGTTTACTGTCAAAAAAAGTTAGGGCAGTTTGAAATGAATAATGACAGCCTACGCAGCGCCCTCCAGATTTTACATGAAAATGAATACGAAATTAATTTATTTATTTTTTGCAACAGTTATTTTCAAAAAGCGAACAAAAAAATTCAATTTCAACACCCCTTATCTCCAAAACGAAGCATTTTCGGACACGTGTTCATATAAACTTTTTTCTTAAAATTGTCTCACGAATACGTGACTTGAATATTTTAACGTACTTATGTTACACCCTGTATATGAATAACTCTAAAGTAGCTAAAATGCATTTCGTTAAGGACTAACAGCTGGAGATGCTGCAGAAGCCCGAAATATTTTCCACCAGATTTCATCTCAGGATGTGCAAAACTGGATCTCCAACAAAACAGGCTGTGCATTCTGATAGACCGAAGGCATTAATGACACCACTATTTGATGAAGCAACTCTTCAATAAGTAGCTGAAAAGTAGCCTCACAGTTCAGTGTCAGTCATCGAAGATTTTGCATACTAATTTATTGTATTTATACTACAAGCAACGGGATTTTTGTTAGTGGTTCCTTCGAAGAATTGTACAAAATCCAAATTTCACTTGTAACGTTTTATTCACAGGTGAGGCAAGTTTTTCAAGATATGTCAACATAACAATCATTAATGGGCGTAAGAGAATCCCCATACTACTATAGAAAGTGTATTTCAGCAGGAGTGTTTGGTTACTGTAAAAGAGGAGATTATTGGTGAGTATCTCATATAGCCGCATTATCTTCCTTTTTCAACACAACGGTGTGACGTATAGACCATTTCTAGAAGATATATTGCCAGAATTATTGAAGGATTTATCTATGCCAGTGATACGAAATATGTGATTTATGCATGACGGGAGACCTGCTCATTTTTATGTTATCGCTCGTAAATATCTCACTGATACTTTTGGTCACCAGTGGATAGCTTGAGGGGGACCTCAAACATGACCACATAGATCTCTAGACGTTGATTTTCTACTTGTTATGCACTGTTTGGAACCTTAGCTGTAGTAGTAGAGGAATAATCTAGAGGATTCACAAATATTACTGGAGGTGAATCCCAACATCAAACCGTTATCTTCAACACCTTTTAGCACATGTTGAAGTGTTGAAAATAACGGTTTGGTGTTAGGATAGAACTCCAGTAATACTAATAAAACCTCTAGCTAATTTCTGTTGGAGATATCTTTATGTAATACCAGTTGTCAATGAAAATGACTTTAGATACAGAATTATGCATATGTTATTGTTATATTCGAAACCCCAGAATTTTTTTTACGTGCGTGGCACTCGATGAGAAGACTTGATGCTGATATCGCAAGACAAAGGTCTCATATTGAGAATCTGATTCAATTATTTTTCATTATTACCAATGCTGTTCTCTGAATAGAATACAAATTATCTGGCAAATTGAATACGTCCCTCATCTACCATCCACATAGCTTTCGTTCTAGGCTATTAGCCTCGACGATGTGCTCCAAATTGGTCGATCTATAGTAATTCAGGTCGAGGATTTGAGGACCTTGGGGGAGACTGACCCATCACGAACGAACATAGAAGTGAGCGGCAAGTCCCATGAGCTTTTTGATAGTTGAAAACTTATTGAAAAGGTCAAGAAGCTCGAGAAGTGAATGTCCACGATTTGAACGATCGACAGAAATTATCACGTTTGGAGATATGTTTTTATTTGCTTTCGAACAACTAAATCTATCTTTTTTGGGTGGATCGTCACGTATGATAGAGAGTGACTACTCTACGACAACAGAAGACGCCAGTACAGTGGTGGGGCACTAATGAGCTATCCAGTTACTAGCCAAAGGCGAAAAACCACACGTTTTCTTGTTATCTTTCTGTCAAATGCACCATAGTTTCTCAAATTTCTCTCTAATCGACTAAACATTTGGATGTTCCGAATACAATGATTCCGGTATAGCTCAACATACATATTCGTTGCCAAAAAAAGATTTCTATTTGATTTTTCATAACTAAATAGCATATCAGTCCTCTCATCATCAAAATACATCTTTGATATGTTGATAAACGCCTGACAGTTCTCAACATATATCAACAACGCATTCATTTTTCCTGCCAAAGAAACCAAGCAAAGCATACGCGTTTAAGATAGTAAATGAACTGAGATGCTATTTGATTATACCAAATCTTAAAACAAACGAATTTTGATCCAAAATTGATATTTTATTCACTTCCAGGATTGAAAATTATGGAAATATTACGAATTATAATTAAGTAGGGAGAAATAAGCCTTGAAAGAACGGCAATACAAAAATTTACAGAACGAAAAAGTACGAATTTTCATTGGGTGTTCTGAATTATATTTTGAAGAAATCGATACAATTTATAGGAGAAATAACGACAGGACCGTAATTTAAAATTGTTGTCATTGATGACGGTAGTTATTTCAAATGAAACGTCAGAAAAATATCAAATGTGATACACTTTCGGATTATGAATTTATAGCTTTATCAATATCTGTAATGGAAAAGACAGGTCCGTGTTGAAAAAAAGTTGATGATGGCCATGTTGACACGGAACGGTTTATCGAAAATTCATTATTACATTGTCATAGTAAACTTCGAATACAATAAAAACAAATTATTTACCCCGAAATAACAGAAATAACAATTCCATTCGAAAAAACAAAAACAGCATTTTTGGTTTCACTCGTATAACTCGAGAAGGGCGAGAGTCCACGTAAATTTTATTCGATCATTGTATTGTTCCCGATGACAGTTACCTTTTTACCCCATTTATTCGTCTTCGTATTTTTTACGGCTCAGAATATAGCAATGTTACTACATGATAAAAAAAACGGCTTGTATATAACACATTAATTTCTATCTAATAGTTGAAACACATACGAGACGAAAACTATTTCAGAAAATTTTGAGGGAGTTTTTTTCAAGGTCCTCTCAAAACTCTCCACGAAACGTATTGAAATGAATAAAACATCTCAAGATATTCGTAATCCAAACTTTCTTTTCCCAACTTCAATTCCAAATCAGAGAATTTGCACGATTGAACCAAAGATACGGATCTTCTTTGAACGCGGAGATGCTCTTAGCATGTCTTTAGTGAAAAACCGATTGACCGAAATCGTTTGATCTTGCTAATACTTACGCCACTTTTTAACTGATTGCCAATATTCGAGAAACGCTTTGGAAAACGAGATTCATTGAAATATCTGTTCGTTCAATGACGGAGATGAATATTTTGTGACAGGATAGTATGGAGATATTGATGGGGAAAAATTCAACGAATGTGAGAAAATAACTTCTTGACATTTATTACTAAAGTGTATTTCTATCCGAGTTTCAGCGCATATAAACAATGATCAACGCGTGATTGCTTCGTGGTTTTCTGGGACCTGCAATTGTATTGGTTAAATGACAATAAATTGCTACAAATGCCCTTTACTATTTTGATGCAGATGTGTACGATGATGCGAAGTGCAACGTTGTTACACACATTTTATTGACTTCAGTTGTGTCGTTTACATAACATACTTTTAAATATCATACTTTGTTTTTTAAATATTGTGTTTTATTTGAAAACTTTCAAAATATACTAAATATCAGTGTGTTGTCTCCTCGGGACGAAACTTCTAGTGTATTAAGTTAGGTTAGGTTCAGATTGAGTAGGTCTACTCGAAAATCCTCCGCAACCTGCAAGAGTTTCCTCTGGCTCAAACCTATTCACACTCGACTAAATAAGCCCAGCCTCTTAACGAATCCGATTAGTTTGTATGATAAGTAGTCTTTCAGTTCAGATGGTAAAAGTACGGCTCTGCCGAAAACTAAAAACCCGATTCGGTTCCCAGCAGTGCAGGCACAAAGTATGTGCTCAGCTGTTTCATTATTTTCCAAACAGAGGCGACACAAACTGTCTTTCAACGGTCCGAGTCTCTGCATATGATTTGTAGTTCACCAACTGTTTGGTATCAAGCTAAGAAGGGTGAATAAACGCCTTGGAGTGAGTCAACCCGGAAATATTCTGCCATAAGTCCATTAATCTTTTTTTGCAAAGAGTGCAGCGATGACAATGACATGTTTTGTTCCGATGAAGTTGCTTACACCACCCTTGCAAGGGAGTCGGCAGCTTTTACGCCTTCCAGACCAGTATGGCCAGGAATCCAGACCAGATACAATCTGTTGGGTCTTCCTATCGAGGAGACTTGTGTTTGGCAATTTGCTCTCAATTGAGACGTTACTTGGTAGGAGCCAAGAGCTTCCAACGCCGCTTGGCTGTCCGAGAATATTTTTATTGAGTTGTGTATGGGTTGGATTCTTCCAATCTCTCCTCTCCGCACACAATCAAATTTCCACTTGAAATACAGTCGCATAGGTTCCTAGATAGGTTGATATCCCTGTTCTGGGTCTGCACCTGAAAACACCTGCCCCAGAACTGGAAGGTGTTTTTGATCCATCTGTGAACCAACAACTATCTGGTGACAATATTTTTTTCTCCCGGAGGATCCACTTCTCTCTAGAGAGGGAACAGTACTTTATGAGGCAGTTCGTAGTTGACAGTTGGAGGCATGAGTCAGAGTTCACTTTCAGAATGCTGCGATTTCCAGTGTCAACCAACACTGTTGCACTCTGCATCAATTTGATCTGTGCAATTGGCAATGTGCAGTCTATTTAGCTTCTCTTTGAAGGAAAATGTGGAGAGGAGGTGGATCTAGAAGGATCTCCATTGCCGCTGATGGTGTGGCACTGATGGCCAGACAAGCCTGTCTCTGTAAGCCAGACAGCTTCGCTGAGGCCGTTTTCTGTAAAGCTTCGGCCACCAGGCAATTGCATCATAAGTGATCATTGGTTGACAATCATCGCATAAATCCATTGGATTTGTTTGGGACCTCAACCCCAAGTTTTACCACAAATTCTTTGACATATCCATAGGGACTGTTGGGCTTTGTTTAAAACTTTTTACAATTGAGCGTTCTAGGTGACTTTTTTATCAAGAACAATGTTAAGATATTGAGTTTAGTTGTGTTGTTTTAATTGCATATTTTTAATACCATACCTTGCTGGTTGAACATTCTGTTTTATGTGAGTACTGTCGAAATCTAATTAATATCAGTGTGTTTGCTCCTCGGAACAAAACTTCTAGTGGTATATTAAATAAGGTATCAAGGACACTTGAACATGTCTAGCAATGAGTCTACAGAAATGTGTTTGTCTTCTCTTAGGAAACGGTCGAACAATTCTCATTTCGACATAAAAACCCAAAGAAATGATTTCAAACGTGTAAAGCATGAGTTTCATGGAAATCCAATAGTACTCGAAGATGAAATTGTAAACAAAATGACAAATAAAACAAGAGTGTGTGGGTCTACAAAATTATTAGGTACTAAAAAACACGTTTTTCCGTTAACCCTCGGAAGTCGAAACTTGTGCGACCTAAGGATTAACGATGTTTTACCTTCTAACGTCTGATTCTTAACACAGGTTGGACGATAGAAAGTGAAAATCGATTGTTCAGACTATGGCATGAACCACCGACCAACACGGCAGTCAATTCGAGTGAGTGAACCAAGCCTCCACGTCGAACCGCCTGGCTACCGATTTTCACAGAAATGTAATCGAAAGAATGGTGTCTCAATATTTCTTTAGAAACGAATCCTCTACTATTGACAAGGTACTCAAAGACAAACGACGCTCCGTACTACAATGTACAGCGTATAGATTATATTATTTGGAACATTTCAAATATCATCAATGAGTAAGAAATAGCTTGCTTTCAGATAGGGATCAAATGATTCTATGGAGAAGATAGTATTTGGTTAGACTAAAATGGAATCGTACAGGAATGAAATTAGAAACATTTATTATTTTAATGACACTTTCAAAATACAAATCATGAAATTATAAAACAACAACAAAAATTAATTGGCTGATTTGCTTTTTCAGCTGCAGGAAAACCCGGAATAACCTGCAGCACCACATCATTTTGATTTGCTAATGTCGTTTCTCTTATAGAACAAAATGTAGGGTGTCTCCAGAGGCTCCAACAAATTCAAGACATCGCCAGAATTCGAATATTGACAGTCCGCTTCGACTTTGACCGAACTTTCGTAAGAGTTTGGTGCTTTTGTCACAGGTTGAGTCATGTTTGAAGATCATCAGTTTTATTATTAAATTGACAGGTGCCTCAAATGTACTTGTTCTCTTATAACAGTCAGTTAGTTCGGCGCATGTTAGGCAATACATTCGATCACCTGTTAAAAGTTGCATTTTTAGATGATTTAACGAAAAGCTTTGAACGGAATGTTTTTAAGTCATATTAGATAACGTTTGTTGAAGTTCTAGAAATTCACATATGCAATCACATACGCTAGAAAAAGTGGATTCGGTTTCCGATAGCATTTCAGGTTAGCTTCCAGCACTGACATGAAAACTTGGCAAGTTGACTTGGGTGTCACACCAATAGGTGGTTCCACTTATGTTTCACTTGCGTTTACGCAGTTATTTTTACTAAGTACTTTTCTTGGTTGTACATTTTGTCTTCAATCGAGGACCGCCTGCCCGGTACTGATGATGCCCAATAGGCTGAAACAACTGTATACCGGTGGCTCTTAAATTGAAATCAATATGGGAATGATCAGAAAGTATTTACCTATTTATCTTTTGATTTTCATGGAATTATTTTCCAGCAGCTTGACTGAATGAGAATGGTACATTCCATCTTTGTAATGATAGTGGTGATCTAAAGATTTCCCAAACATTATTTGAAATGAAGGAAAATACAAGTGGTTGGCGTTGTATATACAGTGCATTACTGAAAAAATTCACAAAAATTTGTCACATTCAATAGATTCAATTCGAAGAATAGCGACAGTTGATTAATGGAAAAACAGACTTTAAAACAGAAAAAACAGATTTAAAACAGTTTGGACTTCCATTGCTATTCCTGATTTGCTGGTTTTCCCTTGCTGTGTGTGTTTCTTGTGCTTGGCAATGCGAACATTCAATGGCCTCTTAGTTTCACCGATATAGAAATTTCCGCACTCACAGGGCATCCGGTAAATGCAATTCTTGGAACGCAGTCCGCGTTTGGTGACCTGATTTTTGTCATCTGTACATCTGTATACCGAAAATCCACCCATACGGGACAATATCTGAACCACGAATGCAACCACCATCAATCAACTAAAAGAGGAATCATAGCAGGGCATGTTTGGAACCCTCTTCATAACATCGAGTGTTCCCAAGCTGAGATCATACACAGAGAGGAACATTGGTTTAAGAGGAAATTCAAAGAAACAGCATACATGTTGTCCAACAACATATTCAGTCAAGCTGGCTTAGAGATACGCAACATATGGAAACCCATCATCGAGCGAAAAATGACCAACTCCCACTAAACCAGTGAAGCGGAAAAAGAAATGCCAAGAAAATAAAAGTGCTCGAACGACCCATCAATAGTCATCTCTCGGAGGAATCAGTCCAGTCATGACCCGAAGGTGATTGTGGATATCAACAATCGAAATGTGTTGAAGTAACTTGCTTGGACTTACTCAACTTTTTATTTTTATTTTTTGTTCGATTGTTCAATTTTTACTTGTATTCTATTTCACTATTATTTCATTTCAGGTTTCTTTTGCTTAATATAATTGTTATTTTCAGATATTCATTTTTAATTCCTATTTTTTAGTTCTTTCAGGGATTTAAAATCATTTTATATAATACCAGACAATGGAAGTCCAAACTAATGAAATTCATCATGAAACATTGTCAATCACCTTCAAACAAACGTCGAAGAAGTAAAGTATATTGGTGATATTGTAAACCTCTCAAAAAATATTTCTTTTAACGAATCTGACACTGTGATATTAATATTTCTTGCAGTTATTGTATTTCTTTCATGAGTTTAATAAAATGTTCATGATAAAATGACTTATCAATGTCATCTGCAACTATTATTTTGAACATGGGTTTAGAATCGATTACTGCAGGTTTCGAATTTTGCTGGGGTTGTAGTGTTGTTGAATTTCAGAAAAAAGTGTTTAAAAAAAACACATACTTATAATTAAACTGATTCCAGTGGAAACGTAGCCTGCTCCAAATACAGTATCACTACCTGAATAATTGGTCTGTTGTACATAAATTGATAACAGCCGACAACGAAAACGTGCCGTGTGTGGAGCAGCAGGTTAGGTTAGTAATGAATGAAAATTACTATCGCAACATTTTTTGGATATGAATCATCCGTTATTAGTATCAATTTGACCAATCATTGAGAACTGTTTGAAAGATGATGGAAAAATAAACACCTTCAAATTTAATGATAATTTAGTGCAAGATGAATAGATTAAGATTTCGGGGAAAATGTATCTGGTTCTGTTTCAAATATCAGAGATGATGAAAGAAAAGTTTGGAAAATTATTAATAATCTATGGATATGAATTGATGGATCTAGCCGTTAGGGGATCATCATGAAAAATGAGAAATGAAACTTCTTATATTTTAATACCACCTGTATTTGTATGTTACTTACGTTACTGCAGAACTTGCAAATTGTCAAGAAATGATTTGCACATGATTTACTTTTCGCTTTTAATAAATGACCTGAACAAATGAAAACTAACGTTTGTTTGAAGGTGGTTGACAATGTTTCGTGGTGTATTCCATTAGTTCAGACTTTCATTGTCTAATATGTTAAAAACTGATTTGAAATCCCTAAAAGAATCTATAAAAAATTAAAAACGATTAGCTGGAAAATAACAATTATATTGAGCAAAAAACTGAAATTACAATAAAATTAAATACAAGAAACAATTAAAAATTGAACTTTTAACAAGAAATGAAAATTATTAACATAATCCACAGTCATCTTGGGTGGAGACGATTATGGATACTAACAATCAAAACGTCGTGGAGTAACTTGGCTGGGAAACTTTTGATTTTTAATTTTCATTTCTTGTTAATAATTTTTAATTTTCCGCTCGTGTTAATAGTTCAATTTTTGATCATTGCTTGTACTTTATTTCATTGTAATTTCAGTTTTCTTTGCTAAATATAATTGTTATTTTTCAGCTAATCTTTTTAATTTTTTAAAGATTCTCTCAGGGATTTCTGTTTGAATCTGTTTAAAATATGTTTTTCTGTTAACCAGCTGTCGTACCCCTATGAACGTGTGATTCCTGACACGGGATTTCAAATCAATTTATATAATTAGACAATGAAAGTCCGAACTAATGAAATGCAAATGAAAATTAACTTCATGAAATCAAAAATATTATTCTTCAGGAAAAAATTTAAAAAATGAAATGATTATGATCAATATTAATTAATTAACTATTATACTATTTTTATTCAATTTTTGATGTACTTTCAATATGTTTTTATATGTTTTGGACAATCATATTTTCATTATTTATATCAATTCAAAAAGATGCATACATGATCTAGAGGAACACATTTTGTAATTTTGTGTAACATTATGTATGTACAATAACTGTCTGAATTATGTAACATATTCATTATTTCGCAAGCGATGTACTTTTGACAAAAATCCTTAAATAAGTCAAATTTTATTTCAGTGGGAGAACAACTTTATATCCAACAAGATACAACAGTTAATTGAGATGTTCAAACTGCGGTCCACCAGTCTTTTGACTTTGAATACATTCCTTTTGGGCATTGCGAGTAACTTCTGGAGTGATTCTACTGATTTCAACTATAATTCGATTTTTCAACCGCTCTAATTTCGCGGTCTACATACCTTCGATTTCAAACAGTCCCACAAGAATACATATAGTGGGATGAGATCTGGAGATCTTGGGGGCTACTCTATCATTCTGCGTCTATCAATTCACCTCCTAGGGTAGCAGTTATTCAGAAACTCGCGAAAATCATGTGCAGAGTGCAGAAATGCACCATCATATTGCAATCATTGTCGGCGTTTGAAAAAATATCAGTAAGGAAAAGTAAAAGTTCCTTCCTGAAAAATTCCAAGTGGGGCCCCCTGAGAGATTACCTTCAAAAAAATAAGGGCCAACAATCCTGTTTTTCGTTTTCCCTGCCCAAGTTGACTTCCTGAGGATGTTGAGTATGCCCCTCAATTATGCAATGGGGATTATCTCTGCTCCAATATCTACAGTTTTGACGATCCATCAAACATTTCCGGCAAAAGGAATCTCCATCATCTGTGCTTTGTAGAGATGATACTTTTCTACTCCCCGAATACGTAATGCAGAACGTTTAGATATGCCATTATTTAATGCAATTTGTTATAAAGTACTGGGAAGATTATCTTGTACCCTTGATCTAACATCAATTTCAAAAGTCATCTTATGTTTCAGGACGTCCGGCATTCGGAATATGTTTAACATGTCCAGTTTCTAGAAAAAATTTCTCAGTCATTCTAACTAAAGAGTGATGTTTTTTCGAATGCTTCGCATTCTGCAAGTGTCATGCTTCTTGCTGCGTTCTGGTCCTATCTCAGTAGTCAATAAAAATGAAGTGAATATACGTTATATATACTTAATGCAGCCATAGTTCATCTATTCACCTATGTAGCCATTTTTCACTCAGAACATATCACAAAACGTCTCAAGTGGATATATCAACTGGCATTCACTAGATACTAGGTCTTTTTCATTTATTTTACAAAAAATCTAGCATGAGATATACGAACTATCGAACTATTCATACATGGAAAAAACCATTGGTGTAGCCTAGGAGATTCGAACTTTAACGAGACTTCAAAGAAGTGAAATTTCGCATTTTTTGGCTCGCAAGCCAATATTTTTTCGAACGCCTACAATCCTGACTTACCGAATGGTTTCAACGTGATGGTGTATCCCCACACCATGCATGTGATGTTTGCGAGTTTCTAAATAACTGTTTTCCTAGGAAGTGGATTGGAAGGCAAGTGGCTTTCCACAAGGAGTGGCCTTCAAGATTCCCAAATCTGAATCCACTATATTTTTCCTGTAGGGTTATTTGAAATCGAAATTTTTTTGTAGGTAGACCGTAAAATATAGAGGGTTAAGAATCAGGGCAGAAAAAAATTTAACGTCACACAGTACACAAATATCAATTCAATGATAATCGGCGAATACAGTATTGAAAGACCTTTTGGATGAAGTATCACTAGACATATTTCAATACAAAAAGTCACCGATGACGTCACTACGTCAAGACAAGTGAATTGATTAATACCTTCGAAATGCAGGGTGGAACTGAATAAGTGTAAAACATTCAAGGAGGTGATTCGTCATCGAAAAAAAAGATAGGATCTTTCATATAAAGAAACTTCATTGGATCATCCCTTGTTGAGATACATCCCCTTAAAGGGGGTACATAAAATTTGTATAACAATTTTTTTCACAAGCACTGAAAAAGTTACAATATTGAAATTAACATGACGTTCTGTATCTGTAAAGTGGGGAGGGCGAGTGTAGGCTCACAGCACTTAGGCC
>WOGP01005369.1:0-13203 GCA_015342065.1 Leptinotarsa undecemlineata | reverse complement strand
CTAAGTAAACTACAAACGATAGAATACTGATAACTTGACAAAATCACTAAGTATTTCAGATTTTTATTGCTTTAAAATGTACTACTAAATCTTGATCTGTCACTATTAACACTATGAAAATAACAATTCAACAAAATTTTGTTCTTGATTCACTACAAATGCACTTGAAAAATAATCGAACTTATTTCATTCATTTTTGATGTGTTTAATGGTAACTACAAATATCTAATTTCAGCTACAATCAACTTCATTGTTTGTAGTTTGAGGACAATTGTTATTTTATGATTTTTAGTCCTTGTTTTAGTAGCTTTTTTGCTATAGTTCAAAGGAATATAAAATATAGTAATATTTTGTTGTTGCTACAATAAACTACAATCCATTTAGAACCTATTTCAGCACATTATTACTCGTCCATCGAAGTTAGAATAATGTCAGTAATGAAAGACTACAAAAAAATGAACATTACTACATTTATTAGTATCGTTTGTAAGTAAAGTAGGCTTAAAAAAGTGGATTATTTTCAAAGGGAGTTCCAGCATGACGGAGCTACTGAAACTCCTTTCAAAGTTCATATATTTTATAGCAAATTTCTGACAGCAAAAAAATACTGCTTGAAGTTGTTGAGACCGCTTCAACGCTAGACTTCTGGTTGCTCTCGCAAGCCTGGAAGTAGCAAAGTGCAGCATAAAAAAATGAATATGGCATAACTTGAACAGTTGGCAAATTTAGGTTTCATTAAAGCTTGGAAGAGATGATATTCGGTGATGTCTTTTTTCCTTAAATTAGTTTCTTCATTGATGAATTTGTTCGAGAAAGATATAAAGATAAAGCCTCTCTCAACTCTCTGTACTTTGAATTTCATAAAGGGGAATCGAAAAAATCTGTTTTTCAATTGGAAAAAGTTATGGATCGAATATATATGAACGTTTTGTCATGGAAATGGCATGGTATCGTCACTTACAAACACCCTATATAGTGTTATCAAATAAGTAATAGATTATTTTATCAGTGATGATCTTTTATTTTTTTGAAAGAAATTTTTACGGTGCGCGGACATACCATCACAAAAAACCGACACCCTGAAGTTAGCCAGACTCCTCCTGCATAGTGAAGGCTCTTTTTTTATCAAATGTACGTGTCCAATTTTCTGCTTCATCAAGAGATCCTTCAGAAAAATAAAAAACGTGGAATGTTCGAATGCATTGACTTCATTTTGGGAATGTGAGTCATTAACCATTTTGTCGGTAGATAAATTCCGATATTGGTGTGCTCCAGCAAATTCATACTGTAAATGTCCCTTTTCGTTTTCCTCTCGAATTTGCTGCTCCAACCTTATCTCGTTTAATGAGTCCAGACAAAATGCAAATGGCCTGTCGGGATGAATACGGGTGTTTTCCTTATCTTTTGCTGACATATTTACACTGAGGTTGAACATTTTTCAAAAAGAATTTGATAAGGTTTACCTTGTAATTTGCAATTATTCGTCAACGTTCGAGGTTATCAGAGAGACTTGATCCACTAAAGATAGAATAATAATAGTTAATGATATGAACATTTGAACTTAGATTTATTTATGAAACATTGAATAAAGTATATTCCGCATTCAATACCTACATTGAGCATGTACCATCCTTTTGTTCACTTCATTTTAGGTTGCACTATGATAGGTAGGGGGGAGCTGCTGATGTTTTGAAGGGGGTTTATTTCAAAAAATCAATAATAGTTCAATTTTTCATTTAAAATACCAACAAACTTCTATAGAGACTTTCATGGGCGACAACATAAATATCACCACTAACTTGTGAGCTTGTCTAAAACATATTAATTTACTCCCATATGTTATTTATTATCAGTTAATTAATAAAAAATAAAAATGTTTATAAATACCCTAAAAGTTGTTGTGGTCATCTTTTCACAAAAAATACAGTTTACCAATCTGAAATACTTGATGAAAATTCATAACGTATTCAAAAAACACTGTGGAATTTTTGTGCAGCGAAGAACTAACTAACTAACAGTTTCTTGCAATGGTACAGATACGTAGATGATATCTTAGTATGTTTTACAAGTACAACAAGGCAATTAGTCAAGTTTGTCAAATATGTTCGCCCGTCAATATAATTTACCAGTGAAAGATAGGTAAACAATTTAATAAATCACTTGACTAGACTATTACAAAAATTAATAATAAACATAATTTTGCAATTCTCTACAAATCATCTTATATAGACATTGTTATACATAATTTCTCCACACACCCTCATCAGCACATATTAGCTGCATCCAATGATATGCTTCACAGACTATTGAAAACTATCTGAAAGTAATCTCCAGAGAAACCTGAGATCCATCGGACGAAATATAACAAGATTCATGAGGTAGTTATTATCGATTCCATCTATTCCAAAAATTATAAGAACTAGTCATGAACCAGGTCCACCCAAATCCAAAAAACGATAACGTCCGCTATATGACGGATATATTGATGAACCCACTAATAATATCACTCGTTTTATGAAAAAAGACTGCTTGGACTTGGTTTACAGAACGAATAAGAGTTTAAGTAAATTCATTGAAAATAATGTAAGTAATTAATCCAGTTTATTGTATGATTTTCACTATAAAAGGTTTTACAAAAACCGCGACACGTGTTTCGCTATATAATAGCTTTCTCAAGCGTAACCAAAAGTTACTTCTAAATTACAACTATTTTATACTTTAACATAATGCCTACTTTCTAATGAATGAATCTAACTGAAAAGGTCAGGTATGAATTCATTAACTGAATTAATACATCAAATTTGTCGAAATTAATTGACTTTTCTTACCTGGAAATAAACAGAATCAATAATGGTGAATTAATCACTTCAGTTTGATCGTTCATAAGATATTGATAGTTTTTGAATTTGTTTATTTCCATACTCTCCAACAGGTTAAGTTTCAAACCTTTTTCTGAAAATGGAGAGGCTTGAAATCATACTTGAACTCATGTCCCTCTGTGATTAAATGAGTGGCATATGTAGAAATTATTTTTCCATTCTGGAAACTATTTCTGCGTTCCTTTATGCGAGCTTTGAACGTTCTTCCAGTTTGACCTGTGCCCCTTGCCTGAAACTTTATATTTGCCAAACAGGAAGGACTTTTTACCAACGAATCAAAAGCAATAGAAGTATTGTCTTGAATGGAAAGACCAATTGCACATTCACAAACCATCTTTAAGTAGATGGACATGAGTTCAATCATGGATACGACGTGTTACATTCAGAAGAGGAAGTTTGAAACTCAGTCTTTTAGAATGTATACTGAATGACCGTTACTGGATATTTTTGCGAATGTTGAAACTGGTACATAAGCTCAGGTCATTTCATTCATTACAAACTCAGGTACACATTTAACATTAATTGGCATGTGAAAAATGAGAAATGAAACTTTCTATGTTTTTCACCACTTCTATTTGTAACTAACGTTACTGCAGTTTCGTCGTAGTAGAATGCATTGAAAGTTTCATTTCTCATTTTTGATGATGATCTCCCACTACGTGGTGACGGCTACATGCATCACACTAATTAAACTCAGGTACTTGAATCTAAAAAATATATATAAAGTCTTGAATATGTACTCTTAGATTCAGTTAGAAAGACACGCTATTGTATGGTGAAACGCGTGTTGCGTTTTTGTAAAACTGTTGAGTGAAAATCTTTTAATAATGTGTTCAACATTGGTTGGCATCATTGTTTCAATATCTGAGATGTGGGGGTAATTTCATTGAGATCGGAACACACTCTTGGGAAAGCATAAAGCCGAAAAAAATTATATCTAAGTGCTCAAATAAATTTTTATGAGCATATCAGGAACAAAAATCATTTTTTTCACATATATCCAGTGGCAATATTCGAAGATTGACTATAAATTCGGTAAATGATACTCTGAAGGAATTCGATTTTCAATTATCAGAAATCATCGACTTCATGTTGATGATAGACACTACCTTGCACTGACGAGTTGCCACACATCCGGAAACCGGTCTGCAAGTGTGCAATAATTGAAAATGTATTTCAGCAATTGTATCGCCAATAGCATATGCAGGAACAACTTCAGTGGAGAATCATGCACTGACACCTGTCCAACGCCCTTCGTGGTATTAGCTAGGAGAGTAGTTGTTTTCTGAAGGCGTCAGTCCATTAACCTACAGTGTAGGGCGTAGGGTGTTGAGACTGGTCTGAACTAATTGTTTTTTTAGATGATTTAAAAAACCAATTTTTTCAACCACTCATTTCAATGTCAATAAGGTAGGAAATCAATATTGCTCGTGAAAGCAAGAAATTACCCTAGCAGCGTATTCATATTTTTATTTCCCGCTGATAAACAAGATAATTTCGTTCGAAGTCAAAGGAAAGAAAATCCTATTTTACACTTGCCTGCAACTCGTCGCTTTGCTTATGTAAATCCCATCTCAGCTGTTGTGGATGATAAGTCAACAGCTTTTTGTATACGCTCAAGCTTATTAGAAATCCGAGCAAATCGCTTTCAGATGCAGATTGCTTTCTCGTTTTTTAGTTTTTAAGAACATCAAGGTCAAATTAAAGCATTTTTTTCATCATAAAGGTATATTCCATTGGTCCGTTGATTTTGTTCAAAACAAGTGGCGGAAATATTTATCAACTGAAGGCTTCGCTGCAAACAGTAGCCCCGGCAAAAGTTATTTCTTCTGTATACATCAAATAAACATCTGAATAAAAATTAATGTTTTCATATCACGTGTCTTCTGGGAAAATCAGCCTTAATTTTCGGTGTTGTCTAAACGTAAAATGATCTGAATCATGGTTGAGTTTCCGAAAGAACGTTCAAAATATGATGGAAATTTTGAGAACGTTGAACAGCGTCATAATAATATATAAAAGTCACATTGAAAGGGTATCGTGTATTTTATCAAACCTAGGTTTTTTCGGGGTTATTTGATATTAATTGAAAATGTATGAGAAAAAAAGTGTCCTGTACTGTCACTTGTACTTAGGGCAAATGTGGGGAGGGGAATTTATTCTTGTTTGGCGATCATAAACTCAGATACTCCAGTGACCACCACATTCAAGAAATGTTACAATGTCAACATTGTCTCGAGTTTTTGTGCCAATACCAAGTTGCTTTTCATGTTTCTATCAAACTACGCATCGAAACATATGCATGTTACCTTTTATTAACAAGTTTAATTGTTGTTGACATATTTTCTCTGGTATCAGTGCTATGTATATTTCATATTTTTTTAAATTATTTTAACTTTGTAACCATGATGTAATTCATGAACAATAAAGTACTTTCTCTCTCTCTCTCTCTCAACCATCGATGTCGGAAACGTTACCAATGTGAAGTAGTAGAATAGCCAAAATGACAACAACGAGTGTTCAGTGACTTTTGTGTAGTGCTCAGGAAGTGAGTTTGATTCAAATCTGAGCTTATCGCCTTTTAGAGCGAAGATAAATTGAAATATAAATGATCAATCAACTAAATATTACTGGAAATTTTTACCAACATCAACAAACTGATCTTCCTCTTGAAGATGATCACTTGGTGATTGAAACACGTGTCGAGGTATTAAAATAAAGGTTTCGTGTTGGGAAAAAACTCCAGTAATATTAATTACCATACCAAAGGTTCCAAATAGTGCATCACAAATCAATTAATTGGTTCAGTGATCTAATAATTTTTTCAAGAAGGGTTGGTCGAGAAACAGAATCAATTTAAAAAAAAAGAGTTATTTCCCTGTCAACATTTGAAATTTAATTGAATTCTTCTTCAGGACTCGAAAACAAGTTTCTTCGTGATCAAAATATAACTATTTTGAAATACTCAGACATATAAGATACATGATAAAAATAAAAAACACTAGAATAATATTATTCTCGAGACAACAAAACTACATGAAATAAACGAATAGCAAGAAAACAATTGCTTCCTGAAGAAAAATTGATCCTTTTACCTAATTATTATAGAGTTAGGAATCCTAAACAATCAAGCCTTTCAATCTGTTTTAAAACTTTTCTGAAAACTTCTTCAACTATACTAGGTAGCATATGTCCCTTTGGCGCTGTTCGCCTGAAAATCTGAAATAATTTTCCTGGAACATTTTCTAATACTTCGTGCTCCAATATTTTTCAATTTCTAAGAATTACATGAAAATCCGGGAAGATAAATGCCAGTTTATTGCTGCAGCTCATGGAAACTAATGAAAGGAGACTAGCAGAACGTTGATGAAAATTTAATGAAAATTCGCAATAAGCTGTTTTAATATGTTTAGGAGAGTTATAAGATTACCTAGTATTCAAGACAGTAATTACTAACAAATTGCGATTATAGAAGCTTACTATATATCGTGAGTTTGTTTTATTAACCCACTAGAAGAAATTATCTCGAAGGTATTTACCAAAACATTTGTGAATAGGTAAAATTGAAGTCCTAAACTTGTGTTCGCCACTTCCATAAATGGTTTTGCTATCTGATATTCGTTGCATTATCCTTTTTAGGAAGTATCTTCTTGATGTATTCTGAGTCTGCAGGAATAGGTAGACGTAAGTCGCTAAAATAGAACTTCACTACTGGAAACGTCCTCTCAACAGTAGTTAGTTAACCTCCATAAAAGGTACGCATGCGAGATTAAAGCGATTTCAGAAAGACGATGTGATTTTTATCCAATGAATAACATCAATTTAGAAAGAACATATACAGTTTATCAATGCCTATTGAAAACAACGTCAATTATGTTTTTTATTGGGTAAGTGGGCGGTGATCTCATAACTCAAACATTCGAACCAATGGTGGGACGGTAGCAGGTTGGGTTGACGTGGGTGGTTTGCTCCATTCACTCGATCTACCGCTGGGTGAACCGGAGGTTCAAGCCACGAAGCCGGATGATCGATTTTCACTTCCTATCGTCCAACCCGTGCTAGAAATAACACTTCGAAGGTAAGACCTCGTTAGTCTTAGCTCAACGTTTGAAACGTCGTTCGTAGGGGGGCGACAGTTGGTTACCGGAAAAACAGATTTTAAACAGAATCACAGTTGACCAGATTCATAACTTAGTAATTTCGAAGCTATTCACCGATCAGTCGATTCATAGCTATACAGTTATGTTGCAATCATTCTCAATTGTATGTAAGCCTTGAAAATGTATCTAACTGAAAATATATGTCCAGAAGTGAAACTTGATCAGTGCGGTCATAAATTGATAGTTGAAAGGCCTGGATTAATGATGTAGCGGAAAAATTATGTTTTCTAAAAGTTTATCAAAATAAAATGAAAGCCATTTTAAACTCACACAGTTTTGTTTGTATCACGCAGACTTGAATACATGTTTATTGATTAATTAGGGAAACACACGATTTGTATCCAGAGTTCATAGGTTCACATTTCACTGAAGTCTAAATTTTTCAACCATTTAATTTTGAAACAAGTTGAAATCTCTGCTTATAAATGCGAAATTCACTCGCTTAACACTCACTCATTCATTTCTGTTTCTCCGTACTGGTAAGTCCTAGGAAGCTAAAATTCACATTTAAGTGCTACTAGGTCTGAGATTCGCAATAAGAAATGATTCTCAAATATTTCAACTGGGCCCCCCATGGAGATAAAAGGGACGTGTTTACATATAAAATTTACCTTTCCATCACTGTTTCTCTTTACCGCTATATTTTTGGAAGCTAAAATTCAATATATAGGTTCCTTTTATGTTGTAGATGTGCAATAAAGAAAGATTTTTAAATATTCCAACTGTGGCGCCCCCACTGGAAATGAAAAGTGCCCGTTTACATATGACAATTATCTTTTCATTCAATCGATGTCAGTCGAGTAGAGCAGTTCGTATCAGTGTAGCCCGATGCGTGATTTTAAATTATTTAAAATAAACTCTCAACGACATTCGAAACTGTAGTAACAACTTTATTATTCTGTTAAAACGAATCATAATATACCTTGTATCGAAATGCCGTTGACCAAAAAAGATATGGATGAAATCAAGTCACTCATCAGTGAACATATACGCAGCATTTTCAACGAAGAATTTTTGCAAGATATAGCTAACAAGCTATCCAGTAAATTTGAAGAAAAACTAGAAAAACGACCGGACATGCAAATAAAGTAAATCTTCCAGCTACAAAATCAGGTATGTACCTTGAAAACTAAATATTTGGAAATGAAAATACTGCTCGACAAACAAGAACAGTTCTCCAGAAATCTCAACATAATAATTTTCGTGGTTGAAAAAGAAAAAGGCGAGGATCTATCCAAAAAGATTATATCTTAAATGAGAATCTTAATCTCAAAAATATTAAACTTACTGATATCGAGAAGATTTACAGAGTTCCCACAAAAAAACATCAACATCAGTAACCCACGACCTTCAGCTGTATTGGTACGCTTTTTCAGCGATAAGACACGGACAGCTGTTGTGAGTAACAGAAAAAATCTCAAGAGTACAGGGATAATCATAAAGGAGGACTCAACTAGGTTGAAACTTGATATTTTGGACAAAGCAGTAAAAAAGTTTTATAAGAAAAATGTTTGGTTCACAAATGGCTCAATCTATGTTAAGTATAATGGTGCCACTGTTCGCGCCGATTCATTAAGGTTCTTATAGACACTATTCAGTAGAATGTCTTCAGTTTGTTTTTTGAAGGTTACATTTGTTTTTTACCACTAATTTTACTTGATACTTTACGTTATTTTTGATTTGTGAAAATAGTAGTATGCACTCATTCTGAGTTCATATCAAAATGTAGGTAATCGAATATTCCACTGTGGCTTACGTACTTGAATATAATTGCATTTATTTTTTATTTTGTAATATTGTCTGAGTATACCTGACACAACTTCCTTTTTTTCTCTTTTGCTTCTTCTTACTTGCCTCTTGTTACCTCTCTCCTACTATAATATTGCTACATTCTGATTATCTGTCCTTTTTTTATTACACGTCATTCTACCAATAACTGTCTCTGTTTAGATGAGCCTGAAATTCGCCCACATAAATGTTCGGTCTCTTCTGAGTGATGAGAATATTCGGAATTTATTGAACAGATGCGGATCTTAGATGAAGTAAATGGGGAAAAATTTTCACTAGGACTTATCTACAGACCACCTCACTCAAATATAGATTTCTTTTTTCATACCTTCGAGGACGTTATAGCCAGCATGTTCACTGAGTTCGATAAAATGATATGTTTAGGATATTTCATTATCAATATTCTCGATATAAACTGTAATCGTTCATCACAACTATTATCATTGTGTGAAACTTGTCACTTGAAAGAAATCATTGACAACCCAACTAGAATAACAAAAAACTCAATCTCATTGATATACATGATATTTGTTAGTAACAATATTACAATATCTGAATCAGGGGTGAATGATTGGGGAATATCGGATCATCTACAGACGTATGGAATAATAAAAAGCGATTTCTTCTCTGCATCCGATTTTTTTTTATTCAGAGTCTTGAAAAATATAAACCAAGAACATTTCCATAAAGAGTTGCAAGCAATGCCATGGCAATCAATCTTTGAAATCGATAATATTGATGAGAAAGTGCAGTTTTTCACAGAACAAATCTACTTCTAATAGGTGCATGTACTTCTATTCGAAATACATGCACCTATTAGAAAAGTACGAAACAGAAAAAATTATAAATACTCTCCTTGGATAACTGATAATATAAAATATATGCAACAACTAAGAGATAAGACATTGAAAAAAATCAAATGCACTAAGCAAACCCATCGCTAGGACTAGTACAAACAATTGAGAAATTATACTACTTGCGCAATAAAATGTGAAAAAAGCATTTTAGAAATTCAAATTTGAAAATTGTTCGTCAAAGAAAAAATTGAATAAACTCAAGAAACTAAACATCTACAAAAATAAAAATAGGGAAACACCAAAGCATCTCAGCGACGTTAATCAACTGAATGATGATCATATTACGAATATTTCGGAAAATATGATTTCTGAAAACTCAAAAAATGGCATCAATGGCTACTTCTCGTTTGAACATATTAGCGAAACAACGACTTCGAATGTGATTTACAATATCAGCTCTAAAGCTTTTGGTACTGATCGAGTTAATATCACATTTTCACACTTTCGCTGCCCTACTATAATTCCATATATAACACATATAATGAATGAATGTATTTTGAAGTCTCCTTTTCCCTCTGCCTGGAAAATGGCCAACATAGTTGCCTTGCCGAAGGTGAACCAACCAAAAGTCTTCATTCACCTCAGATCAATCAGTATTTTTCCCACTCTGTTCAAAGTTCTATAAGAAATTATGGTAATACAAATACGAATCTTTGTTGAACACTGTAATATTCTACCTCAAAAGCAATCAGGGTTCACACCTGGTTACAGTTGTGTGAGTACATTTACAAATATAACGGATGACATTATCAAAGGTATTGATGAAAACAAAGCAAGTGTACTCATCTTATTTGACTTTTCGAAAGCATTCATATGATTTGATAAACCACAGAATTCTCCTATCTAAACTTCACTACTCAAAGTTTGACCAAAACGCTTGCAAACTTATTACTTCATATCTATCAAATAGACTTCAACGTGTTACTCTGAATGATGAAACTTTTAATTTTACTCATGTATCATGCGGTGTTCCTCAGGGTAGTATTTTGGGCCCACTTCTGTTCACCTTATTTACTGAAAGATTTCATGAGTCTCTGCAGCACTGTAACTACCAAATGTATGCTGATGACAGACAGATAAAGACAACTTTTGAACCAGATAATGTTATGCAAACTAACAGAGAAATAAATATTGACTTACAATCTTCAAAAGACATATGTGATAAACATCCTCAAAAGTCATGTGCTATTTTGTTATGTACTGACAATGTCAGGAATGATATATCTTATACTGAGGATGGGAAATGACACTATACCTTTTAGTGAGAGTGCAAAGAACTTGGGTTTGATCCTAGATCAAACATGGAAGTTCAAAGAACAGGTTAATATTATGTTGAAAAGAAGTTACACTAGCTTGAAGATGATTTACCCACATAGATACTATTTAGGCCAAGATGTAACAAAATGATGTGTGATTCATTAGTGATTTCCCAATTCAACTAATGTGATATTGTATATGCACCATGTTTGGATTGCTTGGATAGTCAGCGTATTGAGAAAATCAAGAATTGCTGTTTGAGACTTATTTTTGGCATAAAAAGCATGCAGAGAATTTCCCATGAAATTAAAGAAATTGAATGGCTCAATATGTCCAACAGGCATAAACTACATATCTTTTGTGGAATTGGCCGCGGTGGTAGTGCTCCCGACTCACGATCGGCAGACCGTGAGTTCGATTCCTGCCTCGACCAGATATTTTTCTCGAGAGAATCTATCTGGTTGAAGCTGGGATGATTTTGCAACCGTGTTAGGAATCACACGTTAAAAGGTATGATCTCGTTGGTCCCTAGCTCGCACAAGTTTCTCAACTTCTGAGAGTTATCGTTTATATGGGGGCGACAGCTGATTAACGAAAAACCAGATTTTAAACAGATTTTTCAAACAGATTTTGCTACTTCTACAAACTTCTGAAATACAGGCAATCCAACTATCTCCATGATAAAGTCATATATAGAAGAAACATACATGATAGAAATACTCGACAAACTTTTTTATCACCATTTCAAACATAGTTTTTCATATAATATTGCTAGTTACATGAATACGTACAAGATAACCGACTACAGTAGGTCATGTTTATCTTTAAAAAAATCTATGAGTGTATGTTGGCGTGAACTACAAAAATGTAAAATAATTGAAAATATATCTCAATTCAGAGCAAAAAAAATTCTCACAGCGTCGTCATGCAACCTAGCGGTTTCATGACCTAAAGGAATCACTGCCCTCACAAGTGAAATAAATTATAAAAGGGGTTCCTATCTTCTCTCTCTCTCTCTTTTATCTATATTTTTTCTCTTGCTTTTCTCTCCCCTTCTTGTTTACTGGTACTAGTCAGTAAGTATATTTCAGTTTTGAATTTAATTTATAGTAGGGGTCTTGAATCCTGGTGTTGAAAGAAAATTGAACTCTCACCTCACCTAGCTTTTTTTATTGAAACTTAATATTGTTTGTGAATTTGTGGTGAATAATAAACGTATTATTATTATTATTAATATTATTATCACTGTTTCTCCGTACCGCTATATTTTCGGAGGCTGAAATTTTGTATATAGGGGAGGGGTCGCATGAAACGTATTGAAAGGGACAACTAAAATTACTTGTAAAATAAAAAAAGTCCAAACAACATTATTTTTGTCGTATGTCGTATAAGAGGCAATTAATGAAGTATTAAAAAAAGCATTTCTGTGAGATTGGCTGCAAAGATTATTAATGTTAGCAAATCCCATTTGCAATGATTCATCGCTAAAACTGAAAAGTAATTTTTCCATAGATTCTCTAACGTTATCGATCCTGAACTTTATTCAAACGCACGTACCGATTCACCTTCCATTTTAAGTCATGCACAAGCTGGGCTTTCTACTTTCATAGATCCACAACCAAACATATCTGCCACAAAAGAGTAACAAGCTGGATCTTCTGTTTTGAATGATCCACAACCTGAAACATCTACCACAAAAAAACACGACCTGAATCATCTACTATGAATAAGCCACAACCTGAAACATCTACCACTAAAGGGGCACGACCTAGCTCTTCTAATTATGCTTACCCGTTAATAACTCCGGAAGACGTTCGACCATTTTCTAAAGCTTTGCCTCGAAAACCTACTGGAAAGCAACGTAAAGGTAAAACCAGAAGTATAACTGAAACTCTTGAAAAAGATAGATTGCTTTTAGGAAATATGATGGAAATCTTAAAAAAGTAAACACCTAAGACCGAGAAACAAAACTTTAAACATATGAAACAAATATTCAAAAGCGATTTAACAGATCAAGAATCAAATGAGACCAAAAGTAACGAGAACGTTAAAAATAAGAAAACCGATGTTAAGGAAAATGCCAAAGTTAGTCACAAGAAGAAGAAATTTGCACGAAAAATCGCAAGCAGTAGTAGCAGTAGCGATGGGTCTTCATATGATATTTCTGAAGATGAAGAAATCACCCCAAGATTAAGAAAGCGAAGCGTATATATATATATATATATATATATATATATATATATATAGTTGAAAGCAGGGTGT
>WOGP01005368.1:0-13204 GCA_015342065.1 Leptinotarsa undecemlineata | reverse complement strand
GTCGATACAAAAGTGAGATATGAAAAGCTACCTAGTGTCTGCTGAATTACTAAAGCACTTCAACTTCCCCAACACCGCAAATAATTAAAACATCGCCTTAGCTCCCTCAATCTTCTCGGGAGCCACTTTATATATTTCTGTCTGTATGTCGCGACAGAAACAAAGCGCGATAGGGTATTGTGGACAACCCGGTGTGAAGGGCTCAATTTTTTCTATGAAAAGAGTGAAGGGCCACTTCAAAAGACGCGCGTGACGTGGCATGGTTTTATGGCAGCCTCTCTACACGCTGCTCTCAACTCGAGTTCCGGAGATCTGGTTACTAGGATGCGTCATGCATCCAATTATTTTTCGATATGATGCGGGTTCGTCAAGATCGGTTTTTCCTTAGAGAAATGGCAGTCTACTCTCGTATAATATTGATGCTATGGTTATATTCAGTGTGATATAATATTTTTGGTTGGCTATCAGTGTCAACCTGTCTAAGGATCTGAACAATTTCATTTCAGGCAGATATTTACACAATTGATTAATCTGTGGAAGACTTGACGAAAACCAACCTCATACATGAATCAATCAAAATATTCTAGGATAGCCAAACGTTATTTCTTGGGTCTAACCGAGTAAACTTACAAAAAAAACCTAAATAGGAATACTAACAAATTTTTCTGTCATTGCTTTAAAATTTTATTCAATACCTGAACTGCCAAAAGGTTATTAAACTTCGGACAAAATTCACTAGGATTGTACTATTCCATTCATACTTTCTTCGAAAGATGTTACCAAACAATATTGTTAGACCTATGTTGTCTAACAGGCCTACGTACAAGACACTGTCATCTGTTTCATCATGAGAAGATACTTGGATTGTTGGAAGATTGCGCGTACCATCTCTTTTCAGGAAATGATGAAACAGTAGAGAATACACTTTGTGCATACCCCGCCGCGAAATGAATCAGATTTTTAGTTCCTGGCATGGTAACTCTCTCCATCTGACCTAAGAAACAGACGCAAACTGATCGAATTAGTTAAGAAGATGAAATTATTATTTCGAGTGTGATACAAAATAAATCATTGCCAGTTGTAATGGAGACTCGAATAGAATCATTAACTTTGGACCTACCTACCGTTCTTTTTGTAGATGACGATAAATGATAAGTAATACGCCAATAGATGCAGTGAATGTGTTGGGTTTTATCCCCTTGAATTCGAACTCCAATTATTCTAAGCAAGAAAAACTCCAGTGTTTGCTGTCTGTATTTATTGTTCACTTTCTTAGATTATTACGACATAACCGTCGTGGACTGTATGATTTTTGCTCTGCTTGAATTGCACAGAATGTTATTATTAACACCACTTCGAATATCTAAAACCCAACATGTGGCAAGTGTCAGAAATCTACATAGATACATAAGGGTGATGCAACTGTTCGATAACGAAAAAACATTCGCCTACAAATACATGACAGTAAATGTTGCCATGAGTTACAAAATGCATAATATAATATAAGATAAGGTGAATACAAATGTAAGAAATTTGTTACCAACTCATTTTGCCACGCAGGACGCTATTAACAGTAAAGTATGCTGCAAGAGTTCTGGCTTATTCCTTATGGAGATTAACATGGGAAATGGCTAAGATCCATTCTGCAATTTTTAGTTCCTTTCAAGGCCATGCGTACAACGGAGAATCGAGCAGCGTTATCGCGGTTAGAAAGATAACGATTCGAGCGCGCTTGGAATGAGAACAATAATATACAAGGTATTTGCAGCGTTAAAGAAAAAAACACATGGCTGCCAGCGTTACAGAAAAAAACATGGCGACAATGTAACAGACATT
This sequence comes from Leptinotarsa undecemlineata, assembly GCA_015342065.1. Lineage (NCBI taxonomy): Eukaryota > Metazoa > Arthropoda > Insecta > Coleoptera > Chrysomelidae > Leptinotarsa > Leptinotarsa undecemlineata. The sequence continues at coordinate 11,368 of WOGP01005368.1, read as the reverse complement.
GAGCGAAATGTACAGGGTGCATCAAAATACGTCATTTAAGAAACATGGCAGTTCAACGGGGCTCTATCGTTTTAACGTGTGATCTTCAATGTATAAAGGGTGTCTCATTCAAGAAAGAAACATGCCAAGGGGGCCTAACGTTTCAATGTGCGTTTCCAATGAGGAACGTTTGAAAATGGGGCAATGGGGGTATTCAGCAATGACATTTCAAAATACGTCACATACGTTTTTTCGTGTTGGATGGTAAAGTGGGGGAGTGGGTCGAAAGAAAACTGTCGGAAGGGTAATATTTGCCAACGTTCAAGAAAAAAACATGGCTGCCATATAGGGTGCCTCATCGTTTAAAAAAAACGTGACGTCAATGTGTACAGGGTGTCTCAAACTACGTCGTTGTGATTGAATTAGAAAAATAACAGTATAATAATAATAATGATATAAATGAATGTAAAAACATGGCTACCAGCATTAAAAAAAAACATGATTTTTATACGATGCAATATATATGTTTATATGAGAAAAAAGTGTATATGAAGTCAGCGTGGAGTAGATAAAAATCAAAGATGGTAACATATGCCGAAAGGGCACATCTTCGTTAATAATAGTCGCATAGTCACTCAAATGGAAGGAGAAAAAATGCAGAATTCATTGACAGAGAAAAAAAAACAAAGACTGCTGCCAGAATAACACTAAGTCGCACCTTCGTTAATAATAGTCGCATCGTCATGGATAGCATGTCAAATTGAAGGAATTCTAATTTCGAATTAAAGTAATTCTGAATTTATCAATGAAGTAAAAACAAAGAATGCGGCCAGAAGGGCACTAAGCCATATCTTCGTTAATAATAGTTAGATCTCAACGTACATCACATCAAACGAAAGGGAAAGACAAAGAAAAAACATAGATGGCGGACGGAAGGCCATTAAGCAGCATCTTCGTTAATAATAGTAGGGTCTCAATGTGCAATACGTCAAATGGAAGGGAAAGAAATGCAGAATGTCTAGACAAAGAAAAAACAAAGATGGCGGCTGGAAGGCACTCGGCCACATTTTCATGTTTCAATATCACACTCATCTGTCATTTACGATATCTAAACGCGCGTTTTGCTAACTAAGTAAACATCATCAGAAGAGGAATACCATTGGGTGAAAAAAATTTTCGCTCGTTATTTGTCATTGAAATAAATAAGAAAGCGGGATAATAATGATGTTGAATGAAATATTTCAGATAAAAACGTTGTGGTTCTATAGAGTGTCTCAAAACACATCATTTAAGAAAAAAATATGGAGGGTGCTTATCAAATTCAGTATATTAGGGAGAGAGAAAGGTAAACATGGCTGCATGAGATAAGTCCATATGATTTTAATTACAACGCTGTATGGAAAATAATGTAAATTTCTCAAGAGAATCGCTCTAAATATATAACATATCATAGGGACGTATCAACATTTTGTTGTCTATGTGAGGAAAACCTAACTCTCGAATTGTAATGTGCAATCGAACAGAGCATTTTGGATATGAAGAATGAAAAAATGGCTAACATACAGAGATTGAAAATTACATCTGACATTAACACATTTTTTTCTAAGAGGATATTTGGATGATACTCGCTTGTATCAAAAGTGACGTAACCTAACATTTCATCAAGTAATGATCCGTCAACTCTCAGAAGAGAGACGTAACCTCTCATTTCAACGGTGAAGAAGTCCCTTTCGTTTCAGGTTCTGCATATACAGACATTCAATACAATCATTCTGCAAAAAACCGTAATGGTGTGGAAGTTAAATTCATCATAACTGTTGAAGATAACTGAGTGTTAGAAATTCTGCACATTCGTCCAAGATGACATTTTGCAAAGCATGTTTCCTCATCACTCAGGAGGTAGGACTGCACATGCGTTATCCTTATTTTATTGTGGAAATTTTCCCAGTAGGCATATCATAACCACAAAAAGTGTCTTTGAAGTTACTGCTTGTGTACTAATACTTAAATGTTGTCATCGTAGAGGGCGTATTCAGAAATATCTAATATCAAATTAACATCATATAACTATTTGTTTGATATCACTTTCAATGTACTGTGTGACGTATATGTAGTCCCCGCAACGTGTTGTGATTGCATCATATTCATCTACATACCCATCGATTTATGAATCGAATATTGAATGAATAAAATATTGAGTTTCACGCCTTTACGTAGTTTATCGATACTGATAATAATTCAATTCACTGCACAAATTCAATTTTCAAAAATTTAAAAAAATATTTGTATATTATAGATAATTATTTCATACCTTTCGTCAGTTTACTTCCGTTTCCTCAAGATCCGATTCATGATCGAATGCACTTGATGTTTATCGAATTGAATCAAATTGTGGTTGACACTCATACATGTTAAGACATTCTTCATAATCATCAAACGTAGTAGCCGTTTTCACAACCGATATTTTAACCCCCTTTGCCTTTTTTGTAACCCCCAAGCATGAGAGGATTCAAATAATTTCATCCTCATCATAACCATCATTCAGCAATTTTTTTCCTCATAATCACCCTCAGTTGCTAGTACCTTCGTTGCATATAATTTAAAACGGAGTCCAACATAGTCCGCCATCGGTCTCGTCCTTCATCATCCCGATAACCTTTTTATTCACCGTGTTGAACTGATTGTCGGATGGATAATCCGAAGTATCGAAGCGATGATGACAGTCTCGCCTCGTTATATCGTAGGGATCTTGTCGCAGTTCGTACATGAGAGAATCGGTGTCGGTATACATAACGGTACAGCCGTCTCCGAAACTACCATATATCCATCGTGAAAGTCATAGATGGTTGTCTTTGCCAAATCCAAAATAGTCTGACCTACATATATAGGATTGTTTAGAAAAATTTGCAGCTTATTAACCTCAACGGCCACCAAGTTTTCATTGAATATGGTGCAAAACTTGAACTCAGGCTTAGCAATGTAGGCTCCTGCTCCATATTTACCACTCCATTTTGTGAGAAGTCTGATGTTAACCCTTTTCCGGACGTTTTCCATAGTTTTATCGAAGACTGCATTGTTCATTAATTTGTATGATTTTTTTTCAATGTCATTTGATGCCTTTGTGCTTAGCTACGATATAGGATTTCAGCCATGGACTTTGTTTAAATTTCAACACTCGATGGTTTTTCTTCAATATCAATCCATGTGCTAAAGCCTGCTTCAATGCTCTGTAATGTATAATATATTTATCTTTCGGCTGTAAAGTAGTCATCAACTTTGAAAGCTGTTTAGCTTTTACCGGAGGTAAAATGGTTATGATCGCGTATTTTCTTATTTTCGGGAGTGAAGGGCTTTTCGCAGTTGTGACAGTGTGTTGCTCTTAGAAACTCAACTTCTTGCTTTGCAGTCATATTGATATCGAATGGATATCAAAACACTGTAGTCATTCCTTCAGCTAGTTGACTCATTTCATCAGCGCACCATTGCATACAATCATCTCAACGATATGTCCGATTGAGGGCGGTGTCTCTTTATATGAGAGAATTCATAGTAGTGAAGTACTTGAACTCCTTCAGTACTCTGTTTCCCTTCACTATCTCAAATTCTACGCAGAAGGTGGTATTTACCTTTATAGATTCAGCCTTCTTCAGATCATTCTGAATTCTCCGCTTGAAGAGAGCCTTGCAGTCATCCATAAAAGCTGAGGGATTCTTATGTTTGAGATTGGAAATAACACTAGATCTGATTTTAGAGTTGAATGTTGACTCGGAATTATCCCAATGAACACGATTCCGTGCTGCTTCATGTCGAGAAGAATGCCCTTTTCCCTTTTTCTGCATACCTTTGAATTCATTACGCATCGTCGTAATGTTCCTCAAACACGCTTATAAATGTTGCTTCTCCCCCAGAGAAGTTGCATTCTTCATCGATTGTCGAATCTTTCTTATACCTTTGGTACACTCCTGAAATCCCACTTGAGCAATCTTTCCATCATAATTTGGGGTTATGAGCCCCAGGATGGTACTAACATTTCGCCCAAGATCAGCTGACATTGACATGCTGTAATTACAAAAAAGTTAGGTGTTGAACGTTCTAAAGTAGACTAATGAATAGTGCAGAGCAACTGAATACATATCGCTAAACTGATATGCTTGATATAAAAATGGGGTGGGAAGGGGTGATAATTAAGTGTTTATTTCATAAATAAAATATTGAAAGTGATTTGATTCAACAGTGATATTGCGATAAAACAATCTCTTGTTACATTATTTACGTCAACGATAAACCAACAGCATTTGCGCTGCTGTCAACCATGGATTTTGACCCTTTGAAAGAACATTCTAATCCGAAAACCCTCAATTATATTCATATGTTGGAGGAGTAACGCAGAAACGGATATGCTACACGAAGAATTTGCAACTTTCTGCAGTAATAAGGAATCTGAACTGTTATTTGAAAAATATGGTTCTATATACTGGATAATGGTGTGTCCAATGTTTAGATATCCACCATAAAAAATAAAAATATTTAAGAGGTTTTTTTCAATGACTTGACAAAAATTTTAATATAATTTCTGTGAAATTACATTCTAAGAAAATAATCCTGTAGATAAGGAAATTCATCAAACCAATGTCTTTGCAAAACGATAATAATGATTGAAAATTAATATTTTACATGATAGATTGTGCATTTTTTAATGTAACTCCCTTTTGACTGGGCTATGAGATATAATAATCAACTTGATGTGGTCACATCGTTGCGATTACATTTGAATTTATATGGTGATGTAATTCAATGCTCGTAGATGGGAGTAGTTGTCTCCTTACGATATTTTGTATCATTTTCCACTCTGTGATATTCCGACATTGTCGAGATTAAATGGCCAATGACTTACCCTCAACAAGCGCGGTATAGTTTGGTGTAACGCAGTTACGCTTTGCGCAGTATGGCTTGGTTCAGCGTACTATGTATCAGTTTCGCTAAGCGCATTCTAAACATGCCCCTGGTATGTTTCTTTCTTGAATGAGACACCCTGTATATATTGAAGAATCATAAGATAAAACGATAGAGCCCTGTTTAACTGCCATGTTTCTTAAATGATATATTTTGTCGCACCCTGTATATTCCACTCAATGTCCGTCGCCATGTTTTTTTACTTGAATGATGTATTTTGAGACACCCTGTACACACATCGATCGAGCGTTGAAATATTACACTCCCGTTAAACTGTCATGTTCCTTAAATTATTATTTTGCCGCACCCCTGTATACTCCACTCAATGCCCGTTACATAGCCGCCATGTTTTTTTTCTTTAACGCTGGTAGCCATATTTTTTTCTTCAATACCTCACACTCTGTAAATTATTGTTTTCATTCCAAGCGCGCTCGAATCGTTATCTTCCAACCCGCGATAACGCTGCTCGATTCTCTGTCGTACGCGTGACCTTGAAATGAACAGAAAATTGCAGAATGAACCTTAGCCATTTCTCATGTTAATCTCCATAAGGAATGAGCCAGAACTCTTGCAGCCTATTTACTAAAATAGATGTTTACATAGTCTGAAAATAGAACAAAGAAAATAAAGAATATTAGTGTTGTCGTTTTAAGAACAGCATATTGCCGGACGTCGATTCAGCAAAGTTAGTCAGCATTGGCATTGATCTAGTGTATCCATGTCACCTCAGCTATGAATAGAGAATGTCAATAAGTAACGTGTAACAACTTCCTTTATAAATGAAAAGTTGGTGCGATGTGGCAACTTTCTATGACGGAATGGAATGAAAATTATTTAATGTATTACATTGCGTTGAGGTCGATTTCATCTTTGTCTGAAATTTCGTCTCCAAGTTTAGGTTTTTGTCTTGGGAAAATACTGGCTAAGGTTTTCAGTGACCTGAAAGGTCTGGGTGCTGGCAACGGATGGTAGCCTTCTTCTGTATTTACAGAATATGTACAGAATTATTAATACAATAATGAGCGTGACTGTGAAATAGGTACACCATGAGATGTGTTTGGTTACGTAGGGTTGATTTATCAAATCGTCAAGAGTTTTTGGAATAAGATTCCAGTTTATACTATATCCTATCGCTATATCCAAATCGTCGACATTTGAGTCGCTTAGTTTCAGCGACTTCAGCTTCGGGAGGTTCGATTTACCCGGGATTTCGTTAAAACAATCGTATGAGATTGAAACTGAACGGGATCCATACAAAACATTTAACAATTTTGAAAATCTGGAATCCGCTTGTATTTTTGTGATTCCGATGAATGCACTACAATCGGTTTCAAGAGTCACTATTACATTTATGTTGATTAATTACGTTTTCAGGTTCTTTCCGACACAGTACACAGTCACTTGTAATGGTTCGAAAAATATTACAAGACATAAATTTGTTTCAACTTTATGCACTTTGTAGCTTTGATTGCAGATAAAAAACTCTAACAGTTCATTGCAATGTTTATTTCAATCCTGTAGATTTGGGTTTCACAAATTGAGGTATGGTCAATTGGATACGCGAACATATCGTAGCACAATTTAGTTCTGAACATTAACGGTTTACAAGCACTCATGTCTGTAATTGGTACGAACGTCAAATACATCGTCTTTCGCATTTGTTGGAAGATTGATAGTATGTAATGCAATCTTGTTCTGTTTTAAAATATCTAAATAGGAAAAAGATGGTATAAGGAATACATTTGACGTTCTATTAGTGTGATTTTGAGTACGAAAACCAAGTTGGATTTGGTTTAAAATACTTCAATCTCAACGATTTCACAGTATAGAACTTTCTTTAATTTTTGGCGAAAGTGGACGGTTATTCCTCCTTCTATTTTGAGATTCTGACAATGCATTCACCAAGTGTTCAGGTGTTATTGTTGAAGAATGAATGATATTTAATCAAGAAAATACGATAGAATCTAAAACGTCATCCATACTTTCATGTAAATATAGAAAAATTTTCATGAGTTGTTTCAAATTTCTATGAATTTTATTTTTGATTTCCCTTGACTCATTATTTTGTCATTCAATTCCATTATTGATTTTCCAATTACTTTTATATCTTCGTTGAACGTTTGTTCATCGATTTGTAATTTTTTTAAAGTTGTGTTAAAATTTTGAATAATAGACTCTTTACTTCAGATCGGAATTCACTCATACTGTGACCACTTATTCCAGTTGTGTCGATTGATGCATGTAGTATTTTGAAGTTGTTCTCAGAAGCTTCTTTCAATTGAGAGATGTTTTTGTTTCATGGTTTCATACGATCAAAATTGGCTATGTTCCGATCGAAAGGAATTTTTGCTTTATCCTTTTCTCTCTCAATTTTTTTCGCGTGATAGTGATATATCCTATTATTGAGATCTTTTACCTATTTAGCAATGAGTTGTTTTTGGTTATACAATGCCTCGGAAGTTGTACTAGCTGTGTGACTAAAGACTAGTTCATGGGTGATAAACCCGTGCGATTCATTTACGGAGTTGCTGTGCCATATTAAAGCATAATGGTAATACGTTAAACGGATGGCCATTTGGGTATTTTGTCAAATGGGCTCTAGTAGTAGAGTTGCGTGAATTGTTTCCACTGATCCATTGGATTGAGAATGGTTTGCCAATTTTATATTGAATAGATTACAAAGATCTCTGAGTAGGGCATTATCGAATTCTAGTCCATAGTCACAACCAATTCGTAATGGAGTACCATTGAACATTTGAAAGAAGAGTGTCTAATATTGTTTCTGTGGTTTCTTCTGGAATTGGATAAACTTGTGTGAATTTTGTGAGTTCATCGCGGATATCAACGGCATAATTCTTGTTTGGATCTCAATTATGTTAATACTTATTCTTTCGAATGCTGTTTTTGAGGTTTCAGTTATGACTAAAGAATTGTTTAGATTTTTCCTACAAATTTTAGTTTTTTGACAAACTTTTCTGTTTTCGATATCAACAATTTTATTTATATAGTATTCTAAAAAGTCAGCGCCGAAAATATTCGGTTATTGAATTTTTTTGATTGGTAATGCATTGGATAATGATATTTTCAGATAATCGGTTCCTATATTTTTCTGCTGTTTTTGGTTCGAAAATTGAAAGTCCGGCTCCTGTGTCGATTAATATTTTGATCGTGTTGGTAGTGTGCATAATATAATATGAATTTTTTTTTGATCATGGGAGATTTTCCTAAATGAATTTCTGTTCTACATCGGGGCTCAGATCGTTTATATTCAGGGTTTGAAAATGAGTTTGAATTTCTTCGATAGGGGAAAGATCTGTTTGTATAGGATTTATTGTAAAATCCTGATTCGGTGGGTAATCTGTGTTTTGGTATTCCGGATAACTAGCAGTATAGTCTTTCGTTTTATAGTCATGAGAATTTTCATAAATGAATCCAGAATAAAAAATTTATATCTCAAAATGTCAGACATTTTGAATAATTACTGAAATAATTCATTTTTTGTTTGAATATTGAATCTAATCTTATAATGCACGAGAAAATTACATTTTTTTTTTCGATTTTTGCTATGAATTATTCTTTCATGAATTATGTTTTGTCAAGAGTGGAATGGACAAGAAACATCTAATTCCAAAGCTATTGATGATAAATCAAAGATAATGTATTAGATGAAGTAAACGATTTGTAACATTTTTGGATATTCCTGAAAATTACAGATGAAGAAAAAACATGAAATCGATAGTTTCTACGTTTTTCTCATAATTCTAAAACTGGACTCAATATTTTCGATTTGTTTTCACTCAATAGATGATTCTTTATCAGTATAGCTCCTATAGTTCAGAAGATACTAATACAATCACACGAAAAAAGTGCCCCCTCCTAATATAAGTTTGTTATGTTCATCCTGCATAGAAACCTGATTGTATTTTGGTTACTGTAATTCAACTCTTTATTTCTACAGTCGCTCTCGTTGATCCTGGGAATTATAAATGCATAGTCGAACAACACGTAACTCTCTAGAATGATTTCCAGAATTTTCTCTGTCTTTTATAGCAGAGATTTGTTCGCAGTATATAAGAAATACTTCGGCTACGCTACAACTTTTAATCAGTCGTGTTCACCGAAAAACTTCCAAACTTCCACAGACAATAAAATATCGGATTGGCAAACAATAAAGTCCGACTTGTTTGATTGAATCGAGCTCATAAAAAAGTTTTTTGTGCCTAATGGTGGAATATTATGTTCAGGGAAGTTTATTGACAAATTCCTACAACGGTTCATCTCATCAGCGATAGTTTACCTTTCATGTATATCGAAAATTTTATAAAAAAAGAAAATAAACTTATTGCAAGGATTATGAATAAGATATCTCTGTAACTGATTATCCACCAATTTTTATAACTCATTTCTCTCCTCACAGATTAAAACCACTACTGGGTACACAATAATAATATACTTTATTGTTATTAATAATAAGTCTTGTGGACAAAACTTGTGCAAAATAAATATAAATGTAAGTATAGCAATATAAAATGTGAATATAAAAGCACCTAGAAAGCATACACTATAGTTGAACGTCGAAATTTTGTATCGACATGGTTGTGTACAGATTTGTTTAAAAATATTATAAACACTCATCTAATACACATATAAACATATATACTTATATATAATATTGAATAAATAAACACACCCATTACACCCAACAAGAATATTAACAAAAATTTTATATACCCTAAATTGAATATGCACATTTCGTCACGTAAATATATCATTATAGAACTCTTGCAAATTATAACGTTTTTACTCTTATTGTAATAAATATAATTCCTGACCAAATTTGTTAAAGGAATTGGCTATTTCAACGCGGTGAAACTATAAGAATGGCATGAAGTCTCAAACAGGGACATATTTTTGCGCATGAGGCAAACCTATTCCAAAATGAGCAAAGCAATCACTGTCAAAATATTTTGCTCAACGAATTTGTGTCTGCATGAATCACGAGGTTCAATCTTACACATATACCTGATAGCCCGTTTCTGCAATACTAATACAGACAGAAGTGCTGATGAATTGCATACTACTCAAACGATTCAACGAGGACGTAATACACCGTTATGACAGTTTGGATTCCCAAATTTATTGAAGTTACTCTCACTGCGTAACATCCAGAAAAAATTTAACTTTTAAGTTGTTTGGGATATTGCATTGTGTAAATCATTTGAGTTTTTGTTGTTCCACAATATCGTCGTGTCATCAGCGAAAATAGTGAAATTTCCAGTAATGCTCCAATTAGCAATGTCTTATAGAACTGTTACAATAAGATTGCTCCTAAAACTGATCCTTGTGGAACACCACAAAAATTTTCCTTTTTTTTTTTTCTGAATTATCATTTGATTATTTCCTGGTTTTCAATCCATTTGAGCGTCATTTCTCTGCAGCCGTATCGGTGAATATTTCTCAGCAAGATCTTATGATCAACGAAATCAAACGCCTCAGAAAGATTACAAAAGAGCGCAGTTGCTACATTACCAGAATTAATCTTTGAATAAATATCATAAAGAAATGAAAATATGGCATGGTGCGTATTTTTATAACTTTGAGAACAAAACTGGCTTTCACTTGAGATATTGTGGTGTTGTAGGAAAACCGTCAGATGTATTTTCACAAGTTTTTTGATAACTTTGGCTTAATTGGCTAGTCCAGGGGTTTGAGGTTAGATTTTCATATGAATGTTTAAAGAGCAAAAATATTGCTTCCTTTTCAGCTTTTGATATAACTATATTCAGGATGGACGACAACAATTGCAATTCAGAAAAACCGTCTGTAGTTACCAGCAATTTGGTTTGTAATAAGGTATCACTGAGACCTTCTTTTGATGCATCTACTGAAAAAACCACCGGTTTACTGCCATCATAGTATTGTAGTACTTTTTTATTATTTTTGCCTTCTCTCTGTCGCTGTTAGAATCACCATGTATTTTAATTGAGTTAATCAGTATTTATCACTTGTTTTCATGTTTGAAAAAAAAAGGAATTTGTTATGACATTAATATAATTTTGAAATTGAAGATAAAAAATAGTTAAAGTTTGATTCCTAGTTTATTTCGACTTTAATTCAGACGAAATCACAGTAGGACTGACTAGTCCGAACATTGGTCCTTCGAGTAAAAAAATAAAAAGAAAAAGGAAATTTGGAGAAACATGTCCATGCCAAACCCAAGAAAAAGTGAAAGGAAAACTAAAGGAATTCCTCCCGAAGGATACAGTGACGTAGGACCACAAACAATGCCAATTCCTCAAAACCATCAATTGAATACCAACAAGAGTTCACGTTCACGAGTGTGACGCCAAATTCAGTATCTAACAAAATTTCAGTCCCAAATATAATTAAAAAAAAAAAAATTATAACTGCAAGTCCAAAGAGATCTCGGAATACG
>WOGP01005367.1:0-13205 GCA_015342065.1 Leptinotarsa undecemlineata | reverse complement strand
ATTAATGAAGTAAGATGTAAGAAATGGATACATGGTTCGAGGAGAGTGAATTTAACAGTGCAAAAAATGAATTAATATATTCTTATGTTTGTTCTTAGCATGAAATAGTTAATTACCATTGATTAGAATGGGATATAACCTCAATCGTTTATTAAATCATATTAATTTATTATATTTAATTAAATGATATTCATTTATTATATTTAATTAAATTTATTTCATTACCATCTATATTTGATTCACATCACATTCAATAAATCTGAAATTCATAATTATTTTAGATACCATTTATTACAGTTTCAATCTACCACTACTCTTTTACCTTAAGTCTGTATACTAACCTGTCTGTTAATTAACTTTTTTTCCTTTTCAGTTGCAAATTTTAGTTTTGCTCCAGAAACATCTTCTGTTAAAAACATCCTTTTTTAATTGTACTTTACCATATGTTTATATGAGGATTAGGAAATGTTTGTCTCTACCGAACTACTAGCGCTGCTAGTGAGTGATTTTTTTGTACTTCACGAAAAAGGTTCATTGCAAGAACCCAGCAATCTATTCTCACCACTATTTATATTTAAACTTAAATTGAGTTTTATTTTAACTACATAACTTTCATTCCAGTTGTTTTTTTCTTGTAACTTATTTTTATGAGAATATTAAATATTTACACAAGAATATTACATGATTATTCAATTATTGTTTTGTACGTTTGCAACTTTTATTTTTTTATTCCATATTTAAACTTTACTTCCTCCTTCAGTTGGACTTCTTTGCCACGGGAGAGAATGCTTGTACTGTACTAGATGGGACAGAGGGGGTTCTCTTCGTAAGAAAACCAGACGGTAGAGCCACTGGTGATGCCTTTGTCCTGTTCGCTAATGAATCCGATTCACCCAAAGCTCTCTCGAAACATAGGGAATGTATAGGTTCTAGATATATTGAACTGTTTCGATCAACAACTGCCGAAGTTCAGCAGGTGAGCATCTTTATCAAATTCATTCAATTGTTTTCATAAGCTACTTGTATGCCAGTGATTAATACCATAATGACAATGTGACCAAGCATCTGCTTATTTTTAATCGTCGTTTGTCTTTGAAGTTAGTCTGTATACACAATAGTTTCATAAATTTTTCAGGTCCTCAACAGGTGTTTGGACCCTAAAACTTACGAGCAGCAAGCACCTTTAATCGCTCAATTACCTCAGGTGCCTTTATTGCCACAACATATTATTACTTCTGGAACCCGAAAAGACTGCATTAGGTTAAGAGGATTGCCTTATGAAGCCCAGGTTGAACATATTTTGGATTTCCTGGGTGATTTTGCCAAAAACATAGTTTTCCAAGGGGTCCACATGGTTTACAATGCTCAGGTCAGTACCAGTAGTATATAAAGAATCGAAGAGAAAATAAGTAGGATATTTTTGAAGCTTCGTTTTGAAGAAACATATATTTGTAGTTTCTCAAAAAAGAAGGAACTTTATTTTCTTTTGAATTGAATCATTTCATATCGCTATCATAGAAGTATTCCTATTCGTTAGAATTTGGACACTTGAATATAAATATTTAATCAATATTTCAGTGTTCCGAAAATATTCAACATTGTAAAAGGTTCACGCAGATAGATAAATGAATTCATTCCTAATGCTAATACCAGACTTTATTTCACAACTTTTGAAAAATTGGTTGTATGTGGAAAATGAACAAGAGATGATAAACAAGAAAATGGTAATATTGTACATGAAATAGATTGAGATAGTTTGATACTTATACTGCATCTGAAATATAAAATTTGTTTTTACAAAATTTTCTTGGTAAGCAAAATTGCTAGTGTTACACATAAACAGAAGAACTGAATGAATTGAAAAAAATGAAAGAAATTATTATTTTGTGATGAGAGCTTGGTTTTAAGTACTCATATAGTAATTCTTTAATGTGTCAAATGTGAAATAATAATAAGCTAACCTATAAACAGTATGTGCCTATCCTCAAAGAACGGGAGGGTGTGGGATAGAAATGGAAATCGTGAGTAAACTGAATTATCATCCAGAAAAAGGAACTTGGGGAGATAAGGAATCAATTTTCCGTAGAATGTTCACAAAAAAAAATCTCAAAAGTATTGTGAAACTGTGTCTAAACAGAGGCTCAAAACACATTGGTTTGCAGATATAATTAGACGTTTTACACTTTCGCTACATTGGAGTTGGTATCCAATTTCCCAATAGTTAGAGATAATGAACAAATCAAAGCATCAGGATGTTTCTATTTCTGTTTCTATGTTCATGCAGCACCATTCATAATACTACTACTTGTATCCAATCTTTTTTGTTATTCAATTGAATTTGCCGCCTTTTCATTCCCTTTGGGGATTTAAGTCACAAATATTTTTTTGAGCTTTTAGTTATAAATTTCGTATTTAACTTATTAATATTTTGAGAGATGTTTAGAAAGGATATAAAACAATTACTAGCAAATAGGATTGTATCAATAATTATCGGACTTTTTTATGTTTTGATGTCCAAAACATTCAAATTTTTTGTTTTTAAGTAATTTGTATATGTATATTTTAATATGCTATTTAAAAATTTGTTGTAATCAATGCTGTGAAACTTGTTATATTATAGTTTCATGCTTTGTCTTTGAGGCCATAATATTTTTTGTTTAATAATTATCATTTGAAGGAATCAAACTTGATGGAATGTATATTCCTTTGGTTTATCAAAGGTACTTCCCTCGTAACTTAGCAGCGCAAAATGGCACTCCCCCTTATTAACAAAACTTCGTTAAAACTGCGGTAAACATACAGAAATATATTCACAATACCTTACCAATTACCTTAACCTACATTTGTACATTTCAATGTCTGTTTCTAGTCAGTAAATAGATCATTTATACCTATAACGCTAATTCTTTTGAAACTGGTATTTTTTTTATTAAAAAAATGTCTTGTACAGAAAATATAATAATAATATATTCATTTTAGGGCCAACCCAGTGGTGAAGCCTTCATCCAGATGGACTCAGAACAATCAGCTTTCATAACTGCCCAGCAAAAACACCATAGGTACATGATATTCGGCAAGAAACAAAGGTATATTGAAGTGTTCCAGTGTTCTGGAGAAGACATGAATCTCGTTTTAACTGGTGGTATCCCGGCACCGGTCTCTCCAGCCAAGGCAGCTCCAGCACTTCTCAGTCCTGGTATGTTATCTCCAATTGCGCCTTTACCACCCACTAATATACCCCCGCCCCCTCTCCCTCAAACGGCTGCTGTCACGACAATGACTCAGAGTTTGGTAACTCCTTCTCAGCAACACATGACTTGGGATAGCTCTGCATTGTTTGCTCAGCAACAGGCTCAGATTATTGCTCAACACAACCTCATTGCCAGGCAAACTCAAGCTCAAGCACAAAACGAGATGATTCTCATGAATCAAATTGCACAGCATAACATGGCACTTTATAATCAGAATATGGGACCACTGTCTCCGCCCAGCGCCCAGCCGAGCACAGCTACTGGGTCTTTGCCCTCTATGAACCCTGTTCTGAAAGGTTCGTCTGCAGTTCCCATTATGTCTCACTTGTTTCCGTCCCACCATCCTTTCATGGTGATGCAACCGCGAATGCAGATCGCGTTACAAAGACCTCCAGGGATGTATCAATACTCGCATTTGGTGCAGGGTCAAGCGCCTGGCATGGTGCCAGTGGTTCCCCACGTGGCTGTGAAACGGAGCTACGGGGAAGCTTTCACCGACCAGGCTTCGCCCGCTAAAAGACAGTTCGCACCCACTACTCTACCTGTTTATCCTCATTTTTATCCAAATATTTGATTTGGCAGCTCTCGTGTGATTTGCATGTAGTCTATATACATTGTCTAACAATGATATATCTGAATCAAATTCAATTTTGACAGTGATGAAAGTGGAAAGTTTCTCGACAAAATGGCACATGACAGGGGATATTTTCCATTACCTTTATATATAAAGTTTTTTGTATTTGGATCCAAACATTTATGTAACGTAAATACTGTAAGAAAAATTCACCTTAAAAATATACAAGTTTGATTTCTCTGCATCATATTATGTTGAGTATATCTATATAATTAGGTATTTGGTGTTTAGGAAAAGGAAGATTTTCAAATTTTTGAAGATTTTTTAAAAGAATTTTATAGTTAGAACTGGAGTCTCTAATATAAAATGAATCTATTTAAAAAAATTTGCCCACATCAGTATTTTTGTTCTGGTGTGGAAAAAGTGTTTTCAATAGATTATATTACATATACTTGAATTGTTTCAAGTTTCAAAATTGTTCAAATTATGTATTGTTATGTGTAGCTTATTTTATGGGTAATGTATTTTTGGACATTTAAAGGGTAAACAGATATCAGACATCTCAAGTTCAAAATAAAATAATATAATTTCAGTATTTTAGCAAGTGTATATTTTAAGATTGGTGTTTTTTCTTTTTTCGATTAGAATGCAGTTTTCAATATTTTCCTTAAAAATTTTGAATAGCTCATTAACTGTTAACTTTGCTTCAAAAGTTTACTAGTAATTGTTTCCACGCACAAAGAAGGAATTGTCTATAATACTTCTAAAAATAAATTATTACAAAAATTCGCTAAAACTATTTCTACTCATCTTAGTGATGTGGAGAATCATTCACTGATGAATATATAGTCCCCTGTTTTTTGTTTGGTCAGAAACTTTTTCAGTTACATTGTTCATTGAATAAGAGAGTATCTACTACTGCAATACAAAACATTTTTCTGAGGTTGAAGAATGAGGTTGATTCATTATTAAACTATATCTTTTTTACTTTTGAAAAAAGTATATCATTTTTATTTTGGCATTTATTTTTTATCATAATTATATATTCTAGAAGTTATATTTTATTTTTCTTTTTAATTATTTTTATTTAATCGATTATATTGGTATTTAAATATAAACTAAATACTATACTCGTAACGAAACATTCCTTGTATATAGCACTCGACAAATGCCAAATAATCATTTGTTTTGAAACTGATATTTGATAATAGATATTGATAGTTCCCTGAATACTTATTTCAGAATTAGTGTAGATAGATTTTGTAAATAGTACAAAAAACAGTGCCTTAGTTGGACAATACTAAGTTGGGACAAATATGGTTACAAATATTTTGGGTTTATTGATCATATTTAACAAGATAGTTGTGCGTGACACGAATTTATTTCAAATAATGTTTTTAATATCACGTAGTAGAGTTCTAAAAACATTTCGTACTTAATAAAATGTGATTAAAAGTGGTAAAGAACAAGAGCAGGATGATTGACACTCCATCAACATGTACTTTAATAACCTTCAAAAACTAGTACATGTTGAAATATTATTGTTGAACTTCACTCTTGATGAGCCTGCTCTGCTACTTGCTACCCAAGTCTTGGTTAATATAATAACATGACAAATATTTTGAAAGTTGTTACTGTTAAGTTTGAATTTTCATTGACGTCCATTTTTGTTGCTATATGGGATTTTCCGAACTCTGGGTTGTGATCTGTGAATATACTATTAGGGAAACGCTCCTGTGAAAACCCTGAAATTATTTCATGACTTGTTTCCTTGTCTTTCTCAAATATGGATATTGAAAGACTGCAACTCCTAACAAATGTGATGAAAACATTCCGATCCTGTTGCTTTATACATATCTTGTTATATACATATTTATATATGTTAAACTAGTTAAAATTATATATTTTCCTAATATGCTCATCCACTTTTCATGTTTAAGGCTTTTGTTATAACAAACAATGTCTGCGACTAATTTATAGATTTGGATTGGGTATTTGTTTATTTTATCTATTACGGTTATAGAACTGTTATACAAAACTAAAGGCAATCATTTTGGATATTTCAACATCTTGGTTAAGCGTAATTGCTCATGTTGTCTTTGGTTGACTTCTGTCTGTCAATGTTGTCATTAGATGGCGATGGGATATTTTATTTTCAGGACTTACTGTCTAGTAGGTGAATTATCTCTTGAAGATTTTGTACCAGTATATCATCAGCTATGTTTTCCAAAATGACTTATCTACTTGACAGGAAGTCCTGATTCCTGATTTTTGAAAGTAGACTAAGAAACATTGTACAAAATCATGGTGTAATTCATTTATATTTATATTGGGTTTTAGTTTACTTAGAAACATAGATATATACCTGCCGTCATGGCTTTCTTGAAATTTTAGTTGGTATTTTACTAATCTTCAAAGAAAGCTATAGCGTCAGAAGTAGAATCGGTTAAGCCTCTGCATAGCTTTCGCTAGATCTCTGAATATGATTTGGTGTTTATGCTTTTCACGTTCATTTAACTCGGAGTGGTGTTGGCGAATGGTTTTTCAAATATTTTGGGAGACGGTACTGAAAAAAAAAAGAAAACTAACTTCATTATTGAATGTCGTGTTACTATTCTATATCGATGAATGAATGATACATTTTTGGTTCGATGATGTATGAAAGTAGCTCTCCTTTTTAAAGACATTAAAATTAAATCAAAGATATACCGATTTAATTAAATTAAGATGAAAAACTGTATCCACAATTATATTGCATCTTCAACATTATAATAATATCATTACTGCTTTTTTGTATCAGGATCAAAGAATACTTTGAGAATGGTACATGTCATAAAATTCTGAGCAAAGGAAATAAATAACAATTTATATCGGTCACAATTGATTTGGGTATTCTGGTAAAAATGGAAAATATTTGAGTTTAATAAGTGTTGATAATTAACACAATTTAAAAATGACTAGAACAGATAAAAAAGAAAATTTTAGAAAAGATGACATTCTTTGATATCTTTCAAGAAAAGAAGCCAGACGGCTAAAATCACCTGGGTAATAAATCTTCAAAGAATTGAAACAAGTTTTTTACTTTAACACGTTTGTCGCAACGCCTTCAGGTTCGAATATAAAGTTTTCTTTTGTCGGGTATGACAGATCTGAAATGAGATTAGCGCCAATTAAACACATATATTAAAACTTCAAGCTCTTTCATATTTCTTGTTATTTTTTCCACCTTCGAGACGAAGGTATTAATTATTTTGAATGTCTGTGGAATTTTTTTCTTAAACAAATCTGTTGGAGATTCTCAAAATGTTTTCCTCAATTTTCATTCAGATTAGTTTTCAAGTTTTGATATACATTTCCCTAACATAAACTTTATAGAGCTATCTTGCAGTATTTTCCATTTGCCCTATCTGCTTTTTTCTTTACTTTTGTCTATCATTCTTTATGAATATTACTAGAGTTATATCCCAACACCAAACTGTTATTTTTCTGATTGATTCAGCCGTTACTTGATGAAGATCCATAGTAAATTCGTAAACTACACCTCATGATTTGATCTTCACAAACTTTATTTGAAAAATATATCAGGACATGTTTCGCTAACACTGTAGTTTTATCAAATCACAGTTGATATCATTGTTACCAGCGTAACATATTGTGATATATTTTTCAAATAAAGTTTGTGGAGATCAAATCGTGAGGTGTAGTTTGAGACCAAACTGTTATTTTTAAAACCTCGACATTTGTTTCATCTTCAAGAGAAAGATTAATCTAAATCTACATACAATGTTGTCCTCATTTATGCCACTGCTAGGTACCTGGGTCTGAATTGCCTTAAAATGAATTTCACAATATTGCCTTATCTACTAGTCAGGTAAATATATAACTAACTAACTATAACTAAAAATATTATTTCAACAAGCTATATAGTAAACTATTAGGTATTGGTGCATCCCTATACATAATATTATTAAGTTGACTTATTTCTGAGCTCTCACAGGCATCTAGATGTTTGTTGTTACCCTGTCTAACTAATCTTAATGAACTAAAGTCTATGAAATGGTTTTGTTGCAAAACATGATGGGCGACTGCCAATTTTTCTGATTTTCCATATTTTAGGTGTGCTAAGTGTTACTCATATCTTATTTTAATAAATCTTTTAGTCTGCCCATAATATTTTGCTTCACATTCCTTTAATTTGTAAATTCCAGACTTTACCGAATTCTCGAATTTGTCCTTTGGATTTCCTAAAAGGCTTTGTAAAATATTACTTGTTTTAAATACCACCTTCATACCTAATTCTTTGGTGATTGAAACACGTGTCGGTTTGTTAAAACATGGTTTGGTGTTGGAATAGAACTTAGTAATATTCATTATTACACAAAGAGTGCATTACCAGTATCATTCTTTAGATAAGTTCATTCATTGGCGATTATAAAATATTGCCCTTTTTTGAGTTTTACCGCATATAGTTGTGTCAAGTTACAGTAAACAAAGTTCTAATCTGGCATATAATGACGACTAATTATTTATTTTATGTGTTTATTGAACCTTATTTGTGACTTGCACCATTTTTTATGTATTTAACAATCTTATTAAGAAAAATAATGATTTTATTATTCTAGTGTATTGCATTTTGTTCTGAAGATGAGTTTTTCAAAGCCAAAGTATTTTAAGTTGCCACAATTACCAAATGAATTTTGATTTTTTATCATCCATTTTGAATATGGGCTGATGATTCCCAACTACCAATTTCTTATTTGTGTTTTAATTAAAATTAAATTAATCTTGTTTTTGGATATCAAAAGTTAGCCTTCCTCATTATCAACGTCTTTGTACTTTTAATTTTTTTTAACAAAATTCAACTTCGTAAAGCAAAAGATAGGTTGATACAAATTCGGAACTATAGGAAATAGTTCTACCCTCTTGGCATTACTATTTTGGATTCCCGAACTTCTTGAAAATAATATTTCATTTTAAGTATTTCCACCAAGAAAAAAAAATTATTTATTGATTGATGAACATCATTCGAGGACGTTTTGAAAGTGTTCAACAACTTCATTCTGATTCCACTGCAGATGGTCTAAACTGATTCCTGAAATTTCCTGCTGAAACAATTATTTGTAATTTGGCAGACATATCAAGAAAAATAATATAAAAAATATATTACAATCAAGACTAGAAAATAGTTTATTGCAGAATGATTCCACAAAATGAATTATCTATTCAATGGAGATATAAACAAACTCCTCATCTGATTTGAGTTTTTTTTTATTTCAAATGTTCAAAATTGGCGTATAAAAAAATTAAACAATAAAAAATTGCAAGTGAAATAAACATAAACAAACAGTTAAAAATGAAAGTATTCATATCAAATCTAAATTTATGTCACTTTTACATAACTTTTCACATATAGTCAGTGGGTATACTTGAAGACTGGCTATAAATCAAGTCATAAAAGGAACAATTCGTTTTGGCCAGTTCAACTCCCTACACTGTAGGTTAATGGGCTGACACCTATCCGAAAACAACTACTTCCCTGGCTTATACCACGAAGGGTGTTGGATTATATACGGCAGGTGTCAGTGCAGGCTTCTTCACTGAAGTTATCTGTGTATATGTTGTTGGTAATTCAACTGCCGCAATAGATTTTCAATTATTGCGGCAGTTGTATCTCAATGGGTTTTCAAATATTACGGCAGTTGTATCACCAACAGCATATGCAGGAATAACTTCAGTGAAGAATTCTGCACTCACACCTGTCGGATATATTCCAACGCCCTTCGTGGTATTAGCCAGGGTAGTAGTTGTTTTCTGAAAGGTGTCAGTCAATTAAACTACAGTGTAGGGAGTTGAGACTGTTCCTTTAGATGATTTGACTTTTATATAATTTTGAGTTTATGGATACACTCGTTTCATATAAAATATTTTCAAATCATCATGAATTGATGTCTTACTAGAATTTTTGACTACTATTTTTTGGGAAATGTTGAACACAATGGAAATCATTTTCAAAATTCACACAATTGAACATACAATGGATACATTTTCAGCAAAAACACCATTTTTTATATAATTAGTCATGAAATAATCTCAAATTCAGATTTTGAGAATATTTTCTTCAAAATCTCATTACAGAATTGAATAGAAATTAAAAAGAATATTTCCTTTAAAGAATGTGACGAAATGTTGATGGATGTGAACAGCGAAATGAAGCAATCTTCAAACGAAAATTCTTGGTTTTCATACCTACTCCCTTATGATAATAATAAATATTGAGAGGGTGTACACTAACAATACAGATGTAGTCTCACATACTTTACTTACTAACCTAGTCATACATGTGGTGGTTTTATATTTTCATCTGATTCTCACATAACGGAATGCAGAAAGATGTATTTTTCACCAAGCCTTATTTATTATCTAGCGAAGGTTCTGTCTTCATTTCGTGGTTATGGTAGGTAAGGGCACCAGAAACTGATTCAACACATCTCATGTCTGTTCCATATTAACGAAACTGTTCTATCTCTTAGCACCGCTTTTCTCAAAAAGATGTCACTTTTAAGAGTTGGTTTTAGTATCATGTATCAGAAATAGTTTGAGAATTCTTCTTCGGTGACAACAAATAATAATAATGGAGGAATTACCTAAACATCAGAATATTTTACTATTTATGCTTTTATGAATCACCCGCTGCTCATTTTTCTTCTTCTCAATTCTTCAATTAACGTACACCAATTTTTGAGATGGCTCTGTATGTTGAGTTTTGATACATTACACCCATATAGATCTTTCCAAGATATTTATTTTTCATCCCAACCTCAACTGTATTTGTGGCCGTCTCATTTTTCAAATGTAACAAGGTTTTTTTTGAGTTTCATGCCAAGTTATTAAATAAAAGGTACAACCAAAAAACTCCGGAGTAGAGTGAATAGAAAACAAGCGCTTTTCCCAATCACCAGAATTGAAGTTTTTTTTATCCTTCGAAAACTCCAACTTTGTTGGAAAAACGCGTGTCGCGAAGAGTATTGCATTTCTGGTGACTGGGAAAAGTGTTTGTTTCGAATTATTGACTGTTCAATTGAATAAGTTGTTTATAGGAAGAAAGGGTAAAAGAAAAAGCAAAAACTTATCTCGATATTGTTTTCATTAATAGTCATTAATACACTCTTCAACTCCGCAATTTATTAAAGAATAATTCACAGATTTTTTTTATTCCTAAATAAAGAATACCCAACCGAATAAGTCGAAACAATCACTTCAGGAAAACCCTCCATTATAAAGAATCAAAGAAAATAAGAGAAAAATCCTTCCCCTAATACATCATGAAGATATTCTTGATATTTTGTTATTTGGGTAATGATAGAGTATTTGATCATGTTATTTGTATCCTCCTATTATAGAATACGCATTGCATGATACCGAAACATAACTTACATATTTAATATGGAAGCCCTTTTATTTGTGGTATTGCTTTCCTTGGTTCTGGTACTCTCTCCTACTAGTACTACAAAAATAGTATTGTAATTTTGTGAAGTAAGATATTCAGAAACCTTAGTGAAACTTTCAAAATTCCTAGATCAAATTTGTAATAGTAATTACAAACACTCCAATCGATTATTCATCAATTATTATTAGTTCAAGCTACTGAGTTTGACATCTACTTTACTATCAATGTTCTCTTTTCTACTAATTTCTTCTCTAAGGTCTTCTCCTTTGATTAAACAAATGAATATAAGCAATATGAACAGAATAATTGAAAAATTGTTATTTTTACAGATGCGAAGAATATTTTCTTCAACATGTGCTTATGTAGTAGAATGTTAACAAATATTCCTCAAATCTGACAGTGGTTTGGCAATTTTTATTTCCTGAAGAATTGAAGGAATCCATTGCACTTCCTTGGGGTTTCTGAACATCTCATTATAAACAACACTATTATTTCTGTACTGTTTGCGGCAGCTCTTTAATTTCGTTACGATTATGTCCTAATTTACACTTCATTAATAAATGTTTGTCACAATAATGCTTTGGGTTTGTTGTTAGTTTCCTTTTTGCATATATAACACATATATCTCATGTATACTGGGTTATTTCAACTTTGCAAGAAGAACAGCAGGTGTCTCGATTGAATGTGGGTTCGGTTTTGCAGTGCTTTGGATGGATTTGTTGGTTGCTGGGGTTTTGACAGATCTCGTACGACTGCATTTTTATATCACGTTAGTATTTAGTTTTTATAGTACGGGAAATTATTTCAAGTAGGTAGTATATAGTGTGATGGTGGTTTGTGGATTTACTTGATGTAATCAATTGACATATTTGAGAATTTAGGGATGGCCGGAAACTTAATTCTTGTTTAGTCTATTTTGTAATGTACAAAAAAGCGGTTCTGCTTGACAAATACCATTCAAATGCTTTTTTTAACATTTACCTGCATGTCAGTTGAGATTCAAGATGTGACAAAAATTTGAAACTTGAATTAGTTATGATCAATGAGTTGATTATTTGTTATTTCGCAGTGCCACATGATGTGAAAATTGATAGTTGCTGGTGGTAATTTGAGATAAAAAGTTGTATATCATTGTATCAGATGTTGTCAAAACATACTCAAGAGGAATGAGTTAGTCAATGGTTATTATACCTGAAAATATAGTTTGTTATATGCCTCCATGTTTTTCCATTGGAGTAGATTATTTAGTACATATTCTCTGAAAGCTTTTTTGTGGACGTCTCGATACTTTTACTGTTTTTTTTATACATTATAACCTTCCAAAATCTGAAAAATAAACAAAGCTAAATCAATAGGTTGAAGCGTAATAAAGGGCAAACTGAAAAGTTCATCCTGAAAACTTACTGCGTAATATAAACCACTGAAGATTCCAATTAGTCAGTAAGTTGTCATATTCATAAATTTTGCCTACAAATTTGAAAAATCAATTGAAAATAAAATGAATTTTCATACTTAACTTTCTTTAATGGTCGACGTTTTGGAAAACAATCTCATTCAGTTTTCAAGACCAGAAATTCACTTTTAAAATTCCGCCTCAAATTGTGAATAACTTTAATTCTTTTAACATATCTATAGGAAATAAATGCCCAGATATCATATGCAATAGTCTTAGTAATGGCAACCAGGTTCGATCCATTTCCACAGAGTTATTTGAAATACACTTTGTTACCTGCTAATAGAATATATGTGAATTCTTTAAGTTTTCTAATTTTTTCATCATTTTTTTGGTGATAATTTTTGTTTCACTATATTTTATAGCATGATTACCAGTTGATTTCAGAATATACACTGCTATCCCCAATCCTGCAATCTGTCTTCTCCTTATATATTCCGCATATAGGCATTCGGCAGGTAATGAGTCTATTTGAAATAG
>WOGP01005366.1:0-13205 GCA_015342065.1 Leptinotarsa undecemlineata | reverse complement strand
ACTCCCGCCAAACGGTCATCTCCCGCCAAAACCAATGAAGCGGAAAGAGGAAAGAGAGGATAGGTGAAAGGTGAAAGCACCCTAATGACCTATAAATGGTCAGATCTCGGAGGAATAAGTCCAGTTATCACTCGAAGACGATTGTGGATACTAACAATCGAAACGTCGTGACGTAACTTGGTTTGGAATCTTTTAATCTTTATTTTCATTTTTCATTTCTGTTAATAACATTTTTATTTTTCAGCTTTCATTAATATTTCAATTTTTAATTTTCTGTAGCTTGTATGTTAATTCCTTGTAATTTCAGTTTTTTGTATTTAGTAAAATTGTTTTTTCGTTTAATCTCATTATTTTTTCAGGAATTTCAAATCAATTTATATTATATGAGACAATGGAAGTCCGAACGGATGTAATACACCACGAAATATTTTCAACCACCTTCAAACAAATAAGGAAAATTTGTTAAAATCGTACCCAGTCTCCCCTACTGAATTTTGTTTTCCGGACAAAAATGACAATTTTATCAATTATCAAAATCGAATTCAGATAAAGAATGACCTCACAAGGATATACAGGTCAAATGTTGACCCATTTGCCTTTGAGAGTGTGAAATCAATGTTGATTACATAAACGAAACGGATATTTCACATTCCTTTTAAATATGCATCTTTGCATGACTGAGTTCCAATTTTGTATCTCCACGACAATTATCCTATTTCCAGCACATTATCTTCTGGATTCAAATTTAAACCGCGAATCAGGTCGACTTAGGTGTGGTTCCTTTAATAAAGGAAAGGTCATGATCGTTGTCTCTAAGGTGCGATAAATTTTAAACTGGATGTTTTGCTGTTGTTTCGCTCTGCCAAAACAAGTTTTTTCGCTTTTAATTTCGGGATATGTCAAGCTGGAATATTGAAACTCATCCTTGATCTTTATTACCACGTAACTCCCTTCTAGTCTGAGGGAATTTAAAAAAAATTGAATTGGACAATTTGTCAAATGCTGCAAACCAAAGCAAGGAAACACACTAGAGAAACAGGAAACACATTTTTTTGATATATGTTCAAAAGAAAATTACGATTTTAAGATTAAAGGGTAAATTTTGAGTTTAATGCCAATGTTTACAATTCAAAGTTGGAATTTAGAGTTAAAAAGCGAAATTTCGACTTTGAAGTGGTGGTTTCATTGAGTTAACAAACCAAATCGCCCATGATTTTTTCACAATAATAGTAGTATTTTTCGTTCGTTATTGTTACAAGCTTATATAAAAAAATATTTTTAACTTTTTAGTTCGATGTTCTTTGAAAGCGTGTTTTAAGTCTTTTTGAACTATATTAATTTCATCTAAACTTTGGGATCAACCAGCTGACTGACAGATGACAGAACCACAGTTCACAGACACAACACTGAACACAGGATTAAATAATGCAGAGTTGTGATGACAGCTCGCAATTTTGACACTCTGAAAAGTTAATATTTATGCTTTGTACCTCATAACTTAAAAATTGTTTTGAAAAAATTCTAGCCCATCTCTACGCTTGTACAATACCAAGCAAAAGATGTTTAGCTCTACTGAAAATACACTCATTACAGATTTTAGTTAAATGTATATCAAATAACACAAATTCATTTCAAATATTTTTTTCATAAAATCGAAAAACAGTGGAACGGTTCATAGAAATGAGCGATAAAATGAGTCGATCAGTAATGAGTCAGACAGTAGTATACCGTCTTTGAGCATTGACCCAGGAATATCAATAAAAGTAATTGTTTAATATTCAGGACAATTTATTTCAGTTAAATGTCGCATCTCGTGCTAATCCCGTGTCAGTGAACTTGGATTATTGTATTTTAAATCAGCTTGAATTAATGGGAGCTAATTTTCGTACAGATATTTCCAAGCACTGGTAACACCATCTTCAAAATATATTACAGTGAAAACAGTAGCTCCACTCGAATGATATTTCAACTTATTCAATACTCAGTAAAAGCTAGATTTCCTTATTACCAACTTTTATTCAACTTATTGATAAGGTTAGTTCATGTTAAATCAAACAACTGAATTTCAAAGCATAACTGGACTCTCCCATTACTTGATGAAAATAATAACACTATACATGATGATAAAAAAAGAGTTTTCAGAATTTTTTTTAAATTCTAAACGCCAAACACCGTAGCTGCATCGGCACTACAATTTTTATATCCAACAGGATTAGTTACCTCCTTAATTGGTTAATGATGATTGAGATAACAGGTAGAATTTGAAAAACAATAACTGTCTCAGTTCTTGGACAAATATGGAGAATTATCTGATGAATATTTACAGCCTGTACCTGGAGCCGATTTGTTCATCATCTGTATCAACAATCTTTGAATACATCTGAAATCGGAGGCATCGTGCGTTGCAGATGACATCAAATTTATTGCAGAAGTCATAATTACCACTTAAGTTGTATCCAACCTTCTTTTTCAAGATCAAGATTGGTTAGGTAAGCCAATCTAGCAATCATTTTTCATCAGCAAACAGTTAAAATCTGTTTTTCCGTTAACCAACTGTCGCCCCCCCCCCTACGAATGACAACACTCAAAAGTCGAAACTTGTGCTAGCTAAGGACTAACGAGGTCTTAGCTTTTATCCTAACCTAACACGGGTTAACCAATAGGAAGTGAAATTCGATCGTCCGGCCTTGTGGTTTGAACCACTGATTCGCACAACGGTCGATTGATCCGATATATTAAGACGATACATTCAAAATTCTATCTTTTTATCAACTATTCAGAAGGTTACATACTAAAGTCATGCGATTTCGTAAATATCACAACAAATAACTGTTACTAACCTGTAATGAGTAGGTTCTATGCTCCTAGGTAGTCTTTCATCGACTTCATCAGCCTTATCGTAAGTTTCTGGTATTTGCGTTTTGGTTAAAGCTTCAGGTGGTTTTTCTCCATTACAATATCTAGGAACTAAGAAAAAAACTACAAGGCCTACTAATACGGCCAGAAGCAAAGCGCCAATGGCCATTAAGACACAGAGAGGTTTAGATATCACAACTTTCCTTCCTGTATTTTCGTTCACAGTGTACTTCTTTTGGTTCTTGTTGTTTTCTAAGTCCACGCTTGTGGGCACACCTGGAAAGAGAAGGATATGTTATTTTATAATTTTTTTTCTGAATAATAAGATTCATATATTGTTACAACACAGAACTGGTAACTATAAAAATCCAAAATCTACACGGAGGTCATCCCCCAAATTATTTTAAAATATACTGCAAGTAGGTTACTAGATAATAGTAACTAACCTACTGCAAATAGGTTACTAGACAATAGTAACTAACCCACTTAAAGTAGGTTATTAGATAATAGTAACTAACCTACTGCAAGTAGAATACTAGATAATAGTAATTGACCTACTGCAAATAGTTTACTATATAACAGTAAATAGTCTACTGCAAGTAGGTTACTAGATCATAGTAACTAACCTACTGCAAATAGTTCACTAGATAATAGTAACTAACCTACTGCAAGTAGGTTACTAGATAATAGTAATTGACCTACTGCAAATAGGTAACTAGATAACAGTAAATAGTCTACTGCAAGTAGGTTACTAGATCATAGTAACTAACCTACTGCAAATAGGTTACTAGATAATAGTAACTAACCTACTTCAAGTAGGTTACTAGATAATAGTAGAGCCCTGAAAGATTGCATCCACAATACCAGACAGCGCTGTTTTAATCTGCCTCAAATCACATCAGTGGTACTAGGCCGGATCATGGCTGCAACTTTTCAACTATCCTGAACAAAGCAATTCAGAAGAATTTCCGATGACGGTTCTGGAAATGGAGGTAATTATAAATTTTATGTTTCAACGGAACTAGTAAATAATCTTGTATAATCTGCAAACTACAAGTAGGCAGATAAAATGTTAATATCTTTGTGTGGGAATTGGAGTTTAACGATGGAAATTGAATAACAATGAAGTTTATTTTATTATTCAATTCATTACACATAGAACTATTTTTGAATTGTGAATCAGAAGATGACGGAAACGTTCAACAATAGCAGGATATTCTTACATCAGATTGATATAGAAATAAATTCTTGCCAATGAAAAAATATCGCTTTGAATACAAATAGAAAACCTGAAATTAGTTTTTTTTTTAAATTTTTTCATCTTTTAGTATTGGTCAAAACATGCCTCCATGATTTTTTGTCAATTTTGTGTGTGGACATCGATTTTTGAAAAAAATCCAGATTTTTTCTTAAAACATCCATAGTTTTGTGAAAACTAGACGTTTATATATTTGAAATTTCTGCTTTTAAACGCTTCTGTTATAAAATATATTAACTGTAATAAAATATACCGTGTAATATACAGGGGGTTTCATTTGAAAAAATGAACTTTTGACTACTTTTATACACAGTGGAAATAATAGTAATTTTAGCACGCCCTGTATGATATGGAGTCGATTTTTTTGTGTTATTTGAATACTTCGAGTTTGTCCAAACTATCATCGAAATATCAACTTTTCATGAATTGAGAGTACTGATGTACTTAATTTCAATTAAGGACATAGGACATTATTGATGAAAAAGTATTAAAATACCAGAGCGATTCAAAAAATGTATTAATATACGGGGTGTTCTAATAAAAAAATTAAGTTGCTAGGACTTTCTGATGGAAGTGGCAATGCAGCAATGCTAAAAATATTTTAAATCGATAGAACAGGTAAGGAACTGTGAGAGGTGAACTTTTCAGAAAAATCATGCTTTGCGTTTTCCAGAAACGTCTAACCTACCATCGACTGTGAGTCACGCTATATATTGTATTCCCAAAAAAAAAGTTATATTTTTCAAAAACTTTTCGAAAGTAATACAATTCCCCTTGATTGGGATTTGAGGTTGGAATTTTCAGGAAGACACATTGCTGCATAAAAATCAACTTCTTGTTAACTACCCCTCCTCATTACCCCACTTTTCATAAATTTCAAATAGGAATGATTATCGAGTGACACGAAATCTGAAAGAATTTTCAATTCTGTATCCAACCCTTTACCATTTTTAACATCACAACGATAAGCAATATCAGAAAAAATTGAAATTTTTTTCAAGTTAGTATGACGAATTTTGCACTGAAAAGTGAAACTGAAGGAAAAAAATTTACTCTAAACACAGTTGACATGCATGTAATAGTAATTTGGAGAATAACAGGTACAAGTATCCTACAGCAAACGGAAATTTCGTTCGGTAAATTATCTACAGTAGGTGTCTGCGTCTCTAAGAATTTTGATTTCAACCGTTCCGATAAAAAAATTCAGTAGAGTCAAATCGGGGTAGCTAGGTGGCCATTCAATATAATATCTGGTGCCAATCCATTGACACAGAAAGTTTTTTAAAACAACTCGACGCAAAATTTTCATCTCCTTGAATAGTCATGAGATGGTTCTCTATCAGAGGATAATAAAAACAATGGTATCGTTTATTAGGCATAAAATTACATTTATACATAACAGGAAAAGGGTTAGCCAAAGTCTATCTTCCACCCCTCCCAAAAATTATACAGTGAATATAAGAAAATAATTATGAACATACTACATACTATCATAACAATGATAGAGAAGAGAAAAAAGTATACTTTATATAGTTGCTAATAACTCTTAATGTTCTTAACATTATTTTGGACAATTTAACAATGTCACTGCACTACCATGCATGAAGGTTAGAGTTTTTCAAATTAGCACTGAGCAGTAAGCATCTGTGATTTCATTCATTTCTTAAATTGATTAATATTATGATTTGGAAGAGGTAAAATTTCATTCAGATAAGAAGGGGCTGTATAAGAAAAACGTCCATGAAAGTACTGTGCCTAGGTATGTTCAATGGGTTAATTCTCAAATTGACTACATGTATGTTAAAATGCTTGCTTAATAAACTATAGAAATAAGTGGGTGTTTGAGTTTGAAGCAACTTAAACAAAAGCAGTTTTATCGCACATTCAGCTCCTTCGTTTTTAACATAATTGTTTCAAAATTGAATTATAGAGGCAGAAATGAAAATTTCCTTTTTCTTTCAGGCTTGTTTCGAACAGAATGATTCTCCAATATGGTTATTTAAAAGTTCTGCTCAAAACATGAAGTTTTGGGGATATCATGTATGAATTAGGCGTGCCATACTTGAATCACACCGGTATCGGACATTTTGACGAATCGCTTATCCAGTCAGAAAAAAAGGTACTATCACCGGTAAAACTTGTGGTGTACAATGAATTTGGATTACGGTTGACGCGTTCTGTTAGATTTCACAATACTCAATGCTTCTGTCGAAATCACCAACCATCATCTCATCAGAAATTTTCATTTTGTGAAGGTAGGATTTGTGTTAACAAAGAATTTTAAAAACGTACCTAAGTACTACTTTCGATTATTCGGACAACTAAGTGAACATCACATTTATTTTACTTTTATGTTTGTTTAAGTACATATATATAGTTTTATATGTATGTTTTTATTATTTATTATTTTTTGTATTTTTTTTGTATTAAACTACCTGTATTTAGTGTCTGATATCTGTTTATACTGTGGACCGTTACTATTGTTTTATATTTTTCTTATTTATGACATATCTGATATCATGTAAATGATCAAAAAGACGAATAAAAGTTATTATTATTATTTGAATATATCATATACATATGCATATTCATAACAAGTCAGTTGGTCTCAGTAAAACACTTTCAAGAGTAATTACAAAATAACATAGCACGTGAACATACAAAAATATAAGGAAAATATAAGAAACAGTTAAGGAAACAGTACATACACGCTAAGTATGTTATGAGAGGCTAAAGGTCACACTTTGAATATCTTCCAAGTAGTCATTGATTGAGTAAAAACTGTTTATTAGCAAATACGATTTGATGGTTCGTTAAAACTCATTCACACTCATCGTTTTGATTGGATGAGGCAGTGCATTGTAGAGACGGAAATCTAAGGAATTTTTTTGTGAAATAAAAGATTATATCTAGGAAGTCTGATATTATCATAGTATCTAGTATTATGATGGTGAATGTCAGCATGTGTAGTGAGGTTGGACGATGTTTTGTGTGTTTCAAGGAGTGAGTTGTAAATGTATAGGGACGAGAGGGTCATGATTCTGAGTTTGATTAATAAAGGTCTACACGTATTTCTATACCCTTGATTACCTAATATTCTTATTGCCTTTTTTTGTTGAATGAAAATAACATAGCAGCCGAGGATTTTTCCCACAGAAAAATAGCGTAACACATATGAGACTGAAACAGTAAGAAATTGAAATATGCCTGAGCTGTCGCAGAAGAAATAATTTGCTCGACAGTTCATGTTAGGAAACATACGTTAAAAGGTAAGACCTCGTTAGTCCTTAACTCGCACAAGTTTCTCAACTTTCTCAACAGAGAGTTGTCGTTCGTATGGGAGCGATAGCTGATTAACGGAGAAACATATTTTGAACAGATCTATATGAGCATTCTCTCTCTAAACTGAATTGGAATCAGATTTTTTTTGAACAGATTCAAATTCAGTTTAGAGTCTAAAGTAACACCAAGTAGCTTCACATTCTGGTCTGGTTGTTCACACTGACGGATCGTTAGGAGTAGCCTCTGAGACTGAGACAGTTTCAAATTGTATGCTCTAAACTATGTTCCAACTTTTTCTTCAATTTCTTTAAGTCGATATAATAAAACGTGGTTATCTGGACTTAAACATATAAATGACGTGTCATCGCCAAAAATAACACATTTGAAGGGAGTTATGAAGTTGCTCAGCTCATTAACATAAATAATGAATAAAAGTGAACCTAGGACAGTTCCTTGGGGTACACCATGATTCACTTACTTGAAATCCGATGTAATATTATTGAAACGAACTGCCTTGAATCGATTTTTCAGGTAGGATTTAAAAAGTTGAAATAAAACTCCTCTTATTCCATGAAAATGTAATTTTTTCAGTAGGATGTCATGATCGACACAGTCGAAGACTTTCGAGAGGTCGCATAACGTGATAGCTGTATGATTCCGTTGTTTAAGGCTCTCGACTATACCACTGATTATATCTATTACCGCTGCTGTAGTTGGGCTACCAGCTCTAAAACCAAACTGCGAGTTACTGAAATATCTGTTAGTTTCGAAATAATTTGCTAATATTTGTTTCAGAATGATTTCAATGTACTTGGAAAAAAGCAAATGATGGATATAGGACGATAGTTTTCAATCAGTGAAGTATCTCCTTTTTTGTATAAGGGAATAACCTTCGAAACTTTGAAAATATCCGGAAAGATTCCTGTGATAAATATAAAATTGATAAGCTCGGTAAACGGTATCAGAATTATATCTGATGTTTCTTTAATGATTCTACTATTTGAGTCGTGAACGTCAACGCATGAAGATTTATTTAACGATTTTATGGAATCCTCAAGTCCAGAGTAGAAAAAAAGAATATCAAGGTGCTGGAAAAATCTTTGAGAAATGTAGTAATTCCTTTTCAAGAATACTAGGTAGAGATTTCATGATAGATTCGGCTACTTGGGCAAAAGGATCATCAAAATCGTTAGATGTAATATTTTTATCAATGATGGGAGTTGATTTAGCGTTGTTCCTCTTGAAATTGATAATTCGCCAGCTAACTTTGGACTTGTTTTCCGCGGAACGAATGTAATCATCACATGCTAATTTTTTATTTTTTACATATACCTTCTCCAACAGTTTATAAACTCTTATGTCATCGGGGTTTTCACTCACAACCAAAATTAGTTTGATATTTGGTAGGAGTGATCTTTGGGCCTTCAGCTCATAGTCAAACCAATTTATCAACTGCGTTTTGTGTAAAGACTTTTTTTCTTCAATGGAAATATTTTTTCAACTAAATCATGAAACGTATTCACTAAAAAATTATTTTTGAGATAATCGATGCCTAGTTCATCATTTTCATAAATCTTTCGTATGGAGACAAACCGCAAGATCTGCCGAAAACATCGCTGATGTCTGTAAGCTATGCAGGAGAATCCCAGAAAGTCGTTTTCGCGTCACTCACAAAAACTCGGCCTTTCGCACACCACAACTTGGCAAATTTTGCTTCGTGACTGGGGCTTAAACTTGTTCAAAATTCAACTGACCCAGGAACTGAAGGTAAACGACCATAGACAACGACATGTGTTCGCTGAATGACATCTGGAGCAGTTGGCAACTGATTCAAATTTTCATCGAACAATCATCTCCAGCGATGAGACCCATTTCTGGATGAATAGGTACGCGAACAAACAAAATTATCGACTTTGGGACGATACCAATATACATGAGAGACATGTGTTCTCAATAGGACGGCGCAACGTGGCACACATCTCATGCCACAATGCATTGCGATTTGATCCCGTTAGACTTTTCCTTGTGGGGTTTTCTCAAGTTGCAGGAGTATGAGAATGAGCCACAAATCACATCAGTCCTCAAAGCTAATATAACCCATGCCATGGGTTAAATTCAGCCCAATCAATGCGCCAGAGTCATGGAAAATGGGAATTTGCGAATACTCTCCACTCGTGGTGAAAACTTGAACGATGTTATATTCCACACCTGATGGTATCAATAGGTCTTTCGAATGAATACAAAAATTCTATTTTATCTCACACATACTTTGTTCTATTGAACTTCAAATATAGGAATCGCTCAATGAAAGACCCGACGAAACCCTTGAATTGGTTGTCAACAATATTGAAACTTTTCTTCGTATTGTTTATTGCAAGCGACGCATAACTTCAAGATAATAGTCCTTATTGACCGAACGATCATGTGGCAAAAACTTCTGATGTATTACGCCATGGTAATCGAAAAAACAGAGAGCAAATTCTTGACATCTGATTTTAATCCTGCGTGCTTTTTGATGTTAGTTCTACTGGGCTCTTCTGGGATCAGATGGATTTTGGTTTAGATGTCATAAACATATTCCCATAATTCGTCGCCAGTTATGATCGTTTTAAGCAAATCTAGATGGCTGTTGGTGTCTTCAAACAATAGCTCAACGACGTTTTCATTGTGAAAATTCAGAAAAATAAAAAAATAACTCACTCTAATGTATTTAGCCCGCGAAATTTGAACATTTACTTCATATTTTGAACAGACCTCGAATGCAAACGTCATTATCAATTTTTACAGTATGACACCTAGAGATGAAGACACTCCTATATTTCAGTCACTTTTTAAAAGAGATATTCAATTTTTGGTACAGGCGTATACCGTCAAGTGCCGCACTTTTCGCAATACTTATCTTAGTTACCGGCTCAAACCCAGCCTACTGCGATCCCGCAAAAACGGCAAGATCGCGATATTTTGTTTCGCCTTGAAGATACCGAAATAAATTATTCAAAAAAGTTGCTTGGGAATCGATTCCGGCCCTATATATCTAATTTCAACCCAAAATTCAAATTTTGAGTTTTTTATAATTTTCTCATTTGAGTCCGATTTTCAATTAATGGTTCTGAATGAGAACGATGAGACATGAATGAGTAATCCCTGATAAGGTAACCGAAGGGAACGGGGATTATCCAGTTTTGTCTAGGCGGTCGGATAGTGAACAAGAGTTTTATTCAATATTACAGTGGCGACGAGTGAAAAACAATTAGGATCATAAAAACGGTAAGGAATGATTGAATGAATTATTCAAGTAGAAATGTACAGAAAAGAGTTTCCCTAGTTCAGAATGTGGCGTAATTGATGAAATATATGTAGCTACATAGAAACCAATTCTGAATTGACCTGCTCACGGAAAAATATAATAGTAATAAATTAAATACTTTGAACACCGTCTTAACGGGTACATTTTTACGTGAATAAGGGTCACATAACTGGTCTGAATAGCTAATAGGTCGAATTATAATGATTCCCAAATTTCTAACATAGAAATAACTTGAAGTTCAAAGGCTGTATATCTGAGGGTCACTGACTTGAGTGAAAACTCGAACAGACACAATGTTTGAGGGTCACTGGCCTGAGTGAAAACTCGAACAGACACAATGTCTGATGGTCACTGACCTGAGTGAAAACTCGAACAGGCACAATGTCTCAGAGTCACTGACCTGAGAGAAAACTCGAACAGACACAATGTCTGAGAGTCACTGACCGGAATGAATTATTGTAGGTTAACCATGAATCCAACAACCACTTCAAGCTTGATCCAATTTGACTTCGAAGGTGTCATCCGTTCAGTAGGTATTCGATGGGAGAAATGGAAATGAGCCTTTCTTATCTGCATTGAAGCTACTGGAATTGAGAATCCTTTGAAAAAGAGAGCTAACCTCCTACATCACGGTGGGTTTGGATTACAGGATATATTGTATAACATACCAGGAGCAAATCTTACTGATCAAGAGGATGGAGCATAGTAAAGTATACGAGCGAAACGTTTTTCAATTTATGAAACAGGAAGAAGAAGAAGGATTTGGAAAATTTCTTGTCAGGCTAAGGAACCAGGCAGAAAAATGCAAGTTTGGAAACGTTGAGGAGTACCTAATCGATCAAATCGCGGAAAAAGGTAGCTCAACCGAACTGCGAAAAAACATGTTAGCTGCAGGAGACGTAATCACTTTGGAATAAGTCATCAATGAAGCTACATCACTGGAGATAGTCAGTCGGGAATTGGGAGGATTTGGCGAAATCTCTCCAAGTTCTTTAGGCTACAGCACTCAGGTGAATTCTTTAACGTCTAGATGTAAGGGTAAAACTAAACAAATTTGTACTAGGTGTGGCCGTCATAATCATAGCGCAAGTGATCCAAAATGTCCAGCGAGACGGAAAATATGTAACAAATGCCATATACCTACCACCAACTACCAATATTGTAAAACACGCGAGTTAGGGAATTTCAAAAAAGTTCAGATTAAACAAAAGATAATTTCCCCAGAAATAAAAAAATCGAATGCTCTGGTGCACATAATATTGATGAAGATTCTCACTCTGATAATGAGATTAATTATGTTTTCCATATAGATCAGGATGAGACCACAGATTGCACATGGGAGGAGTGAATATTAAAATACTTATAGATTTCGGAAGTAAAAGTAATCTTATTTTGGATAGTACCTGGGAAACTTAAAAAACATAAAAAGTAACAAATAAGGTTTCATAGCTTACGGAAGCAGAAGACTCTTAGTTATTCTGGGTTGTCTTGTTTGTGAAGTTCGGGTAAATGGTGAAGTTGCAAAATTTGATGCGGTAAAGAATGGTACAAACAATCTGTTTGGAGGGAATAGTTCAAAAACCTTAGTAGTTTTGAAAATTGGGTTGGAACTGATAAACAACATATCCACTTTTCCAAAATTCAAAGATAGAGATTCATAGATAAAGAAATTCACTGATATTCCTATCGATGAGAATTTCGAACCAGTTGTTCAGCCAATTCCTTCAGTGACGAAAGTAAATTCTAAATTAGAAGAACTATTAGACATAATAGAAGAGGTTATAGGACCATCAAGATGGATTTCTCCCCTAGTTCCAGTTCTGAAAGGAAATGGGGAAGTTAGAATATGCGTAGACATGAGAGCAGCTAATAAAGCCATAATCAGAGAAAACTACCCTCTTCCAACAATGAATGAACTACTTCCAAGGTTTCGGAACTTTCAAATATTTTCCAGACTGAATATTAAAAATGCTTTTCATCAAATAGAAATTTACCCAAATTCACGATGGATCACGACCTTCATCAGCAACAGAGGTCTCTACTGTTACAAGCGGCTCATGTTTGGGATATCCTGTGCCCCACAAATTTTCCAAAAAACCCTGGAAACAATTCTGTTCAAGTGCGGAGGTACGGTCAACTTTATAGACGACATTCTCATTTTTGGAAGTGATGAACGGAAACACATTTCAAGGCTATGAATTGCCCTGAACACCTTACGCGATAACAATGTTTCACTTAATGAGGCAAAATGCCTTTACGAAATGAAGAGTGTTCAATTTTTGAGACACACATTATCATGTAACGAAATCAAACCACTTGATAATTATGTGGGATTCATTAAAACTCTGGAAGAAATTCGAAGTTTTTTAGGGCTCATTAATAATATAGGCAAGTGTCTCAGTTTCTCCAGACCAACAACCTAACAAAACATTGACCTTCTTGTTAGATTCAGGTGCAACTGATCATATTGTGAATAGCCGGGATCCGTTTGCAAATATCCAG
>WOGP01005365.1:0-13205 GCA_015342065.1 Leptinotarsa undecemlineata | reverse complement strand
CAGTTTTTAACACCATCACCTTACTTCAAACCAACATCAATATTAGCTACTGACGTTTGTACATACAGAGAATTCGTTTTTTATTGCTATGGTGGGTACGCTCTTTTTTCTGCTTTTAATCTTTAAAAGAAATCACATATCGACAAACTCCATATTTCCAAGAGGTACAGTAAATAAATTCTGCTATACGTCATTTATTCCAGGATAACTAAATTTATGTTTTCAAAAATTATCAAGCGGTGCTGCGTTATGACGTAATTTTAATTGAGAATAGTGCATCTGACAACAACAAAATACCTTTTAGATCCTCAATTATTCTGCAACAAATCTGATCTTTAAGTTTGCTTTCAGTCGATGCACGATACCGCATCAGATTTTTAAGGAATTTACCCTTAAGTAAAATGATTTTTAATTTTTTGAGCGAAAACCATGCGTCGGACAAAGAAAACTCAACAAATAAAATGTGCTCAAAAATGTATGTAGATTTTAAAAATATTTTTTAATTCAAGATAAATCAGTGGCGTAGTATTTTTTTCGCCAAAAATATATATTTCAAAACTCGTACGTACGCTACTGGCAGAGAAAATTAAGAAAATTGTACATCAGAAAATGCGCCTTGAGGCATGGAATATAGTTACCAAATATGCCAAAGATGTCTACAAAATTATCTTAGTTATTATTAAAAAACTGATTATTTTTTAAAACTTTGCCACCCTGTATCTCAAAAGTTAAGGCGTTTAGGACATACGTCCATAGGACGTTTTTTTCTTAAAATGGGTCTAAAAATTACCTCTTTAAGTATTAGCATGTGTTTAAGGAACACCCTGTATTTAGTATCAACATTGCACCCGTGCGGAGCCGGGTCGGGTCGGCTCGCTAGTATTAAATATCGATAGTAAAGAAAAACCAACTAGAGATTTTGTTATACAATCCTTTGAAAAAGTTACTGAATATGATTAAATAGGAACATAAAAGTTTTCTATGAACTATCTTGAGCAATGTAATTGACTCTTTATACATATTTCAGAAGATATACTTCTCTCCTTACGTTTCAGTCAAAATGTTTTCCATTGTAACAATACTACTCTCACACAGAATGTTCTTAATATCAGAGAAACTGTCCTCCAAACACAATTTTAGATTTTTCAATATCAATCTTGTTTGATTCAAAAATTCATTTTATAATGTTCTGAAATGTGATTTCTCTGAATCAATATCATTGAAATCAACTTAATACACATATTAATATGAAAATGAATTCAAAAACAAGCACTTTTCCTATACACATAGTAGTTCTAGTTTTCGGGAGTAGTGCTTGTTTTTGGATTCATTCTAAGCCAGAAGTTTCAGTTTTACCGTTTATTTGTAGTACATTCTTGATTGATTATTTTAGGCATACCTTTTTTGTTTGTATTTTTTGCAATAATAGTTGTACTCAGATACATGTATTCAAATAAATAATATGTTAATATTGCACTTAGTGTGTTATAATGTATAACAAACGTTCGATTATACAATAATCTATTGTAGAGTGATTCACGTAATTATTTGTATGAAGGTATTGCGGTTAGTATACATTTTGTTTTCCACAGATTCACTATTTTCTATGTGACAGGCTTTTCTTTATGCGGAGCTTCCATTGATAGAAATGAATGATTGAATGAAATTTAAATATTTGAATTATTTCTTCATATAGGTAATTTGTAGGTGGATTAGGAGCCATCTGTTTTTCCTTTGAAATGTAAGTGAACTCAAAGAAATACAGAAAATAACATTATTTGTCGATAATCTGTCAAAAAGTCCCATTGAGCATAATTAAAACTTATCATTAACCAACGAGAGAAATGTGTGTTAATTTTGAAGGAAATCCGTAATGTAAGTGTATTTCCAGTTTTGAGAACAAAAATTGATTGAATTTGAGAAACTTGGGTTGGATAATGAATACCAAATACCAAAATATTCGTCAGGATCCTCAAGAACATAAATATGGGGAAAATTTTCCGTACAACCTGGTTGATTGTTCGTTTTATGATATTTTACAAACTCAATCCGTTCTACAGGTTTTTTCTACTAAGACTTAAGAAACTCTTTCATTATACATTCATATACAAAGTCAGACGTATACCATCGTATTTCGTGTCGATGAAACTATCATTAATGCCAGCTCTTGGGATATTGCAATTACGATAAACCTTCGGTGGAATAGGCAGTATATTGAATCTATTCGTATCGATTGTATCAAATTATATATAACCGATATGGCGACAGATGATTTTACCATAATTGATATGAACGATAACTTCAGTACAATTGTAGTACAATTGTGAATTCAGCTTTCGAAGCTCGCCCTCTTTCATAGCATTTACTTATATGAATGCATACTTGCTAATATCTTTCAACAAAATTACAAATGATTTCTTTTCAATTTCATCTCCTGAGTGGTCAAAAATATTATAACAGGAAGGATTTGCTAAAAATATCCGAGAAAGTGTGAATTTTTTACATGAGTTAACTGTGCAATGTGATCAGTAGCGTCCTCATTTTTCAGAATCATAAATAAGTGTATATTACACTTCACTTAGTGTAATATACAACGCTACTGTCTCTTGACCGCGTTTGCGGTTATTTAAAAAAAAAGTTGCGTCAACCGCTAGGGTTATTAGCAACGGTATAATACTAATAATTCAATTAGTATATAATATTCAAAATTAATTCATATATGTCGAAAAATGTGTATATCTTTGAAGAAAGAGAGAGTTGAAATCCCTACAACATCCAATACAAATAAAAAAAAACTAGCAGCAAATCAATGAAATAATGAATAAAAACTCACTTTAGTAACAAACCTTATTTGATATAATTGATGAAAAGGAGTCAAAATTGTAGATGACCTAAACAAAGCTGATTGTTTCAATAAATTTTGGCCTGAATAAATTGGCCTGAACATATAAATAAGATCGATAAAAGTACTAGTTCTATCCCCGAACAGCAAATTATTATTCAAGAATCCCTATTACTCCATCCAATAACACACAATAAACCAATAAATCTGATTACTAGTTTAAGAAACAATACTCGTGCTGCCCTGATATAGTGTCTGTTTATTCAATAAAAAAATATCACCAATACTTTCTTGATCCCCCATGTCATATATTTAACCAAAGTTTTGTAAATGGCATGATTCCAAATAGTTTCAAAGAAGCCATTACAATGTCCATTTTCAAATCTGAAAACAAAAAAAACTTTTTATAAGTATATCGGTGATGAGAAACTCTGCGGAAAAGTGCATAAAAAATAGACCAGATTCTATCACCTTACTGATATGGATTCAGAGAAAGTAGGTCAACCGAAAACGCCGTTTTTTACCTAGTGAAAAAAATACTGAATAACGCTAATGAAGAGAAAAAAAAATGTAGAACGGTGTTTTTAGATTCGGCCAAAGCATTCGGTCAGTCATGATTTTTAGTTAGAGTGGTTAGAGAATGTGGGTGTGAGAGGTAAGTATTTAGAACTATTAGCTGATTATTTACAAGGGTTAAAATAAACGACATCAGTCGCCAAGGGTGTTCCCCAGGGCACCGTCATAGGTACAAATCTGTTCCTACAATATATTAACATTTACAACCTGAAGAATGTTGATGGTGATATTTTCCATTTGCTGATGATATGGCGATTTTC
Organism: Leptinotarsa undecemlineata; assembly: GCA_015342065.1. Classification (NCBI taxonomy): domain Eukaryota; kingdom Metazoa; phylum Arthropoda; class Insecta; order Coleoptera; family Chrysomelidae; genus Leptinotarsa; species Leptinotarsa undecemlineata. Next base: position 9,527 of record WOGP01005365.1, on the reverse strand, counting down.
TATGCTAACACATTGGACTCTACGTATTCAAAAGCTCAAAACGGAATCAACATTATATTTTCCTAGCTGAATTCTAGTCTCTTAACATCGACAAAACGAAATTCTTAATCGTCTTACACACAATAAGAGACCAACCACTAGAGGAAAACATTTTTATACATACTCCCATTGCTAAACTCATATAACATAAAAAAAACTGATAAACATGCAGATTTTCTCGTGAATAGACCTTATTTTATTTTCAAATTCTACTAACTTAGAAACAAAACTAAATGAACATCTAATACTAATGACATACGATGCATTAGATGAATCAGTTATAAGGTACAATAAATCATAATTACATAATCTTTAAGTGAACAGCTTGTTCAAAATAGTACTGAAAAAAGATAGAAGACCCCCAAATAAGGAGGCTAGTCTTTTCAACATCACATAATTATACACTTATCTCTGTGTACTTTGGACATTGAACTCGCCTCGTACATATCTGACACACATACGCGACATCCGAGCCATATCTGAGAAAACGATTAGTGTTCCTTTTTGTAAAATGAATATACCTGAAATGCTTTTCTTGATACAGGAGTCTAAAAGTATATTATGATTGTCAATATGAGCCAAAATTTATTGTTTTACTAGATATTGGTTTTCACCAATATGTCCTGACCTCCAATAAGTTTAAAACAAAAAAAACAACCAGACTGTTATAATTACAAAAAGCTTCATGCCACCCAAAACAATCTAATTTAAACGCCAAAAGTTTAACTAATCGCTTCTACAGGTGTTATCGATCCAGTTTTCGTTTCTCTTTCCCTACCACCTCTGCATAATGGTGGAATATTCTGAAATTCAATATGGCCTTTCGGAATTAGATGGGAAATAATGCCTCTATTGAAACTTTTTGCAACGAAGAATGAGTTGGAAACTTCGGAAAAGGCGCCCGATCTATTCAGATTTTATTAGGGTTCGCTCAAATGGTCTTTGCTAATCTAAGGTCTCTAGTGCTGGGGCTATTTAAGTAATGAAGTGACCGATAAAAGTGTAATTTTCCACCGTGAAGACTGAGTTAATAGTTCCGGATTCTATTGTGTCTATTATCAACTAGGGGTGATTTGCGTAATTCGCAATAGAAATAAATTATTAACTATCTAAGGAGCTTGATGTCTCGTGAGTGTTTTGTTTATATCTGGAGCGGATATAATAATTTAAGAAGAGAATATAATTTGAAGGACATTTTCAATGAGTTTGTTACTCTCGACGAAATCATCCGGATGTACACTTTTGGTATAATCTCGGTATAATCTCGAAATTATATCCATGATAATGATTATTGAATTTTCACAATACATTTTATCCAAAAGCCGTTTTGGTACACGATAGCTTCATCAGTTACTAGTTCGTTGAACTATCCTACAATATATTTTATACAATACTATTAGGTAATAACCAAACTTATAAGATATTTGATTGGCATTTCCAAACAATACATTTTTTATTGTTTAAGTTTGAAAATGTCCGTATAGGACGAAACTGCAGTAACGTTAGTTATAATTGATTGAATCTGGCAAAACAGTTAGTGTTTGAATAGAAATGCAAGTACAACATAATATCATTCTAGAAAACAGGTAAAATATTGTTAAAATATGAGTCTGTTGAAAAAATAAGGTGAATTTTCATTTCTCTCAAAAAATATTTATTATTTATCCATCAACTTATATATTGTCCCCTTCAGAGTAGGCCCCCTCAGGGACACTTATGCCAGGGTTTCCTCCAATCCTCGAAGCAATGTCGATATGCTTTTTTGTATATCCTTGTGGTCTCTCAGCTATTCAGTTTTTATCTGCTCAACCGTCGCAAAATGCCGAACTTTGATTAGTCTCTTCAATATTTGGAAAAGGGAAAAGTCGCAAGGGGCCAAATCTGGTGAATATGGTGGCTGAGGAATGATTACTGTTTTGATTTTGCCCAACAAACTGTGAACAAGCAATGATGAGTGAGTAGGTACATTATCGTGATGAAAAAGCCATATATTGTTTTTCTACAATACCGGACTTTTTTCCGTATCGCTTCCCTCAAGCGGCGCATCGCTTCGAAATAATTCTCTTTATAATACTACCATGTGGCAAGAACTCCCGATACACTTCGCCATGGTAATCGAAAAATAAAAACAGTGAGCCAATCCTTGACCTTTGATCGAACTTCGCGTGCTTTTTTGGTCTTGGCTATCCTGGACTCTTCCATTGAGACGGTTGCCCTTTGGTTCCAATGTCCCAACCATATACATGAGCCAACCGATTCGCCAACATCTTCAGCCAATTCGCCAACTTCTCGACCTTCTGTGGAAAGCGTGTACCAGTTGTAAACTTTTTTGACTCAGAGTACAATCACCGTATGCCACTGTCAACATTTAAAGTGTTTTTTATCTTACTTTTTTATACAAAATTCGATCCTCTTTCGATAGCAGAAAAACACCGAATACGCGAGATACTTATAACTTTCATGCCTCTAATCAAAAACTTAATATGGTAAACAGCTGAAAATGTGAACAAATATTCGAGACGAGTGTATCAACTTGAAAACACGCTAATTGAATGTGCGTATTGCGCGAAATTTGAATATTTAAATATTAAATAGGCCTCGTATGTCAAATTGAAAAGTCAAAATTATGATTTGAGAAAAGAAAGAGACTGTGTGTTTAAAATATACAGAAGAAATTATAATAAGAAAACTTATTAACTGTCAGATATTTGAGTTTGCAAAACTTTGATAATTTTGAAGGCAAAAATGATTAATTTTCATTAGTCTAAGGCATTTATTAGAAGGGAATTAAAGTACTACAATAAAGTTCAAATTTAGAAAGACGTATATTTTCAGAAAAGATCAGTTCTTTGAAAAAGGATGTTTTTGGTTTTCTACCTTTCCAATTGAAAAACAATTTCCGTTCTACCAATATTAAGAGTGACCATTTTTCCTGGAACCTCTGTTGGAGATTATTTCGTTCATTTACTTTGAATTTTTACATTCTGTATAATTATATTTGATGTTTTGTAAATCTTTGATGATATGTATAAGTTAGCTGTGACGTTGTTGACAAAATAGATTAGAATTATTTTGACAGTCGAAAATTTTGATTTCAATCTGGTTCTTCGAAACAAGATATTTCCATTAATACCTCATTTAATAATAATTGAATAATCACCTCAAATGCAGGTGGTTGGAAAAAACATATTTTTTGGTATATTTTTGCCGTACTCATTGTGAAAAAATCGAGAATATTAGTGATTTGTAATTTATGCCTCAGGCACAAACGGTGAGAGCAAAAATGTCTTTTTCAGAAATATTATTGAGATGGAAGGAATTGAGATACATTTGCGATTTCAAAACCATTTCAGCTCCAACTCCACAGTCTTTCTGATTTGCTACTTGTAATTTTTCAGAAATCCATTGGTTTTACTAACTATATCAATGAGTTGGTGAAACCATTTCAATAATAAAATTTTTGAGAATTTAGGCGCTTTTCTTACCCCATACTAGTTCCGAATGAATATTTAGATGATGACCTCAGCCATAAATGGTAAAAGCAAAAATAACTTTCAGAAATATCATTAGATATTGAAAAAAATGAAATGTATTGACGAATTTAAAATCATTTTAACTTCCATTCCCACCTCTTTCTGATACTTGTTGTTTTTCACGAAATCCGTTGATTTGAATAACTATATCGTTATGTGGAAACCACATAACAGTTTTCATGTTGTCATACATTTATTTTGATTACTGAATCAAGGAAAATATAATGAATCTCACCTGAAATGGAAACGAAATCAAACCAAATAATAATAGCTCATTCTTAAACTGCGCGGTATTTCCTTTCGCATGTTTATGATACTCAGCCTTCTTCAAGTATTTTTCTAGTGAAAGCTTGTATTAAAAGGTTAATGCTATATTTCACAAGGAGAATTTGAGCGTTCTGAAGGTGACTGAAATTTATGAACGTCGACACTTTCTGAATAATATTACACTCAGGCATTAAGCGCAACATATATTTACATAATAACATACGACAGGGGTAATTATATAACTTACAATGAAAACCGTCCCTTGAGAAACCTAATGACTCAATGTCACGTACATATTCCCGGTACTACATATCCCGGCCGAGAAAATGAAATTTGATTGAACCACGAACTATCCTCAGAATGTCAAATATTTATCAAATAAATGACTGTCGCACTTTTATTACCGATAAAAAATTCAACATGCATCAGGTAAGTTAGTTGCAATTCGAGTTCGAGAATTTGTGAAAAACAAATCGTCAGCCCCGAAATAGGCGCAATTTATTAGTTTCTTCGAAAGTTTTGTCGGTTTTTATTATTCTATATTTAATTGCAATATTTAAGTGGATACTTATTCAATTTCTTCAAAATAAGCGTCATTTCAGGCAGCGCATTTTTACAAAAGTAAGATAAGTCGAATAATTCCGTCAGAATGAAAAATGTGTGCTCGAGATTCGATGAAATCGACGAAGGCCGTTTTTGCCTGTTCCTGATTGGCGAGGTTTCTACTGGTGGGAAATTAATTGAAATGTTCGAGTCGTCGCAATTTTCTGTATAGTTCGTTGAATTACCAACAATAGGACTTTGCTGTGATGATTAGGTTCGGAACTTATCCTCGAGACTAAAATCTCTGGAACAGAATTTTGCAAACCAACATCGAATGCTATCATTGCCAAAAGCCTGGTTGATTTTTCGGGCTGTTTCGTAAGCACTTTCGTTCAATTTGAGTTCGTAGAGAACAACTGAGTAGAAATCGCTCAATGATATCATACAATGAACCATGCTTTACTATGAACAAAACTTTGTTATTACGGATTCGATGAGAAAAGTCAATCTTTTTTCAAATATTTCCCCAGTTATAGAACACAGGTGTTCTTATCAATAATAACTCATCATCAGAACTAAACGTAATACATGGAGCACCTCAGGGCTCCATACTTGCACCTCTTCTATTTACTATTTACACTTCTCATTTATCCCAAATACTGAGGAATTTTCAAATGCATACCTATGCTATGAATCTGATTTTTTCAGCGAAAATTGATGAATTTGTGTCCATTGAACACTTTTTGAATAATGATATAGAGAACCTTTTAAAAAATCACTGTTTGAACATCAACCCAAATAAATCATCATCCATAATTTTTGGTAATAAGAGGGACAGGAGTAGGGCCATAGATAATTCCTCAATCCTTATCAATAATCACAAATTGGAATATACCGATAAAATTAGCTTGGGGTTGACATTAGATTGCAATTTGAGATTCACTAGCCATATTAACTCTCTGATTCCGAGAGCATATGATTTACTAAAACATCTATACCCACACAGATACTACTTGTCTAAACAAGTATGTGATACACTTATTTTATATATTTTCAACAATGGTGATATTATCAATGATCCGTGCCTTCATCAAGAAACTTCTTCCAGGATCCAAAAAGTTCAGAATGCCTGTCCCCGATTAATATTTTCGCTGAAACAAAGGGATTATGTAACAACATTTTTAAACAATCTTGGGTGGCTGAAAATGTTAAATAGAAGGAAACATCACTTTGTATGCTTCGTTTATAAGTTATTGAGAAACCAATGTCCAGATTACCTCTACTCCAAAATTACTCCACGTCACCAGTACCACTCTAGAAACCTTCGTAACATCAATATGTTTACCCTCCCGCATCAATCTCGATCTTTTTTTGAATGTTGTTTCTCTTATAGCCCTGTAACTGAGTACGACTCATATCCTGACGAACTGAATTCACTATGTTTTTCTGCGTTTAAAAATAAAACGAAAGCCATCTTTTTCGGTGAACAATGAATCTGCATGAATTGAGTCAAATTGAATTAAATTAAACCTGAGTTAATTATCTGATGTAATCATCATGCTTTTTTTTCAAATTAATTTACCTTTATATACTTTTGTTATATAATGTTGAAATCTAGATTCATCAATGCTGGTGTTTCCCAGGAATACATATTATCTCCAACCCTCTCTTTATTGTATATTAACGACTTTATGGAAAAAACCAAGAATCCAATAAATTGATTTGCTGACAATCAAACCAAAAAACTGTAGACACCTCACCAACTTTTTATGCTTTAAAAATCTCAGATCAGACCTTTGGAATAATGTTTTCATGTATGGAGCACCGCCCATAAGCATACCATGAAGCTGCTGGTTTCCATACAGAAAAAAGTTATTCGCCAGATTGCAGACACGAAAATCACTTGCAACCTTGATAGTCTGGAACATCGAAGAAAGGTTAGAGGTTTGTCTCTCTTCTATAGATATATTCACGGGAAGTGTTCAAGTGACTTGGCACATTTGATTCTTCCAAGAGCGATACATTTCAGAAATACGCGACAGAATATGGCTGTTCATCGTTTTGAGGTTCAACTCAATACCCCTCGAACTTCACTGTTCAAGAAATCTTTCTTCTGGAGAACTACGTTTATGTGGAATGAACTTCCTGGAAACGTTTTTCCAAATGGATGTAATATCCAGCGATTTAAATCCAATGTGAATCGCTACTTTCATTCAGGCACCAATCCTTAGGAATTTTTCTGTAGTGCTTGTGTTTTGTTCTTGCAAAAAATAATCAGCGTATGGAGTATGAAATTTTCTATCGATCAGTATATACCATGACAGAGTAGAATAAATATTTATTGAGATATGGAGTTACAGAAACACTGGACATTGAGAAAAAGACAGAACCTTCGAAACAACCTAATACTTCCACAAAAATACTTCCAAAAATTCGCTCGATGAGGTTCCTAATGATTTTAATAAAGGTAAACAATATGCTATCTGAAATATGACGTTTGTCACTGTTCATAGTTCTCATGTAAAATTTTTCTTTTTCAATACTTTCGAAAGCATACAAAAAACTAGTCTCCGGTACAGATCTCAACAGTTGGAATTTACTTTATAGTTGAATATGTGCTGCCTTATCTTTGAAAGGAGTTTTAATAGCTCGCTTGACCAAAAATTTTTTGTCACAGTCCTCATGTTCCATGTTTCTATTCGAAACGAATGAATTAGAAGTTATACGAATCATAAAAATAATAAATCAAAAAAACTTCCGGGGACAGTCAACACTTAGACATCGAGACAAAACTTTCGTCTTCGCGCGCTTTCGTGATTCGTTTGAGTGGTCAGCTAATTGTTGTTTGTCGTTGAAACAAAAGATATTTCCATATATCCACCTCTTCTTATACTTTATCAAGATGACTCAGATTCACAATTATATTTTAGGATCAAGAAGTCGTCTATCGTCTCTGACTGGCGTCCGATTGCCGCGTCTTCGTTTCAGTCGAGTTGGAGTAAAACTCTCTGAGTCTTTCATCGCACTGCCTTATATCAGGTTTGGTTCAGCTCAAAGTGTAGTAGTTGCACGACCAAAAATCCGGATTTTTGCAGCTAGGAAACATCGGTGAACAGTGTTCATCGGTTGAGCTTTAGAGGTTCCTCAGTAACCTCAACTCACCAATATGCGATGCCTTTTGAAGAGCGAGGGGTCGCCAATATCGTAGTCTACTGCGCAACTGACAAAGGATTTTGGTAGATTTCGGCAATTTCATAAACTCAACAATTTTGGGCCTGTATAGTCTGGCGCACGGTTGGCAGGTTTGAGTCCCGTCGAATGTTAAAATACCACGGTGAGTTTATGGCCATCGTTAGGATTTTGTTTTGGACCCTTTCCAGAACTTCAACAAGAGTGTTTGCGTTTTAGTTTTAGACTTCTGAGGCATACATCATGGTTGGTTTGAACATCATTTTAAAAAGTAAAACTTTGTTCTTAAGGCTAAGTTTGCTTCGGCGGGTAATGAGGGAATATAGCTGAGATATCCTACTCGCATTCGCTTCATAAGATCCAGATAAACCACCAACTGAGAGCTCCATATTAACTTCTTGATGTTGGTGGGTGCATTCCCTATTCAGTGTAATTCCATGAGTTTTTTGCAAGGAACCATGTCTTTAGATTCGCTACAGCAGTCTGCAGGTATGCTATGCCATACATACCCATACATACTTGCCATACATACTTGTAGAGGGATACCTTGACGTGGTTTGTTTTGGGTGGTGGCTATATAAAGTGGGCGGGAGGACTGCTCATTGCGATACTCCTGGCTCTATCTCTCTTACCGGAGAGCAGATATTGTCTAATTGTAAACGTTCGATTCTTCAGGTAGGACCTAATCTATTTGACTTGGAGGGATGAATCATATCAGTTTTTGGATAAGGCTTTTAGCTTATGTCCGAGATCCTTCACTGGTTTTTGGGCACACTACACAGTCAAGGCAAATTTTACTGCTGATGTCTGCGCGGATTCAGATAAAAACGTTTGGTACTTCGGATTTATTTCAATCAGGGTCTACTAGCCCGGATTTTGTTCATTTCAATAGTAATTACTTTCGTGATAGCCTATTTTTTATATTGCTCTTTTGTGGTATGAACAAGCAGAAATTTTTAATAAAATCCAGACACTGTTACTCACTCATTAACTGTCTTGAAAATGGTAACTTAACCAAATTGCTGAACATATCGAAAATATCAAACAGTATTATCTTTCAAAGATAGTTTGGCTTCGGAAAAGTATGTTAAGCGAATATGCTTTCTGTGCTCTTATAACAGAAATCAATGGAGTGAGAGACGTCATAATACCAGAACTACGTATATTTATAGTCCACTAATAGCATGAAAACAGGAATTAATTGAATAAATTGGACACAAAAATTAATCTTTTTCGACGGATAGGCATGAGAACAATACTCCAATACTATTTGAACCCTCAAAAAACTTATCGAAGTAAACAGCGGAATTGACTGATTGTTAGTCTATTCGGTTCGGAGACATTTATCTTTCTGGAGAAAGCCGATGCCTAGGTTTTTGTGGCATTCAATCGAATCTGGTTACTTTCACCTCAATTCGAAATCACCTCTAGATCCTTATTGAGATATGCAATTTTCTGCTACCAGTGATGATGTGCATGCGCAGTCGATGTCCTGAAACCATATTGACTGCAAAACCATATATTGGATTTTTGTATACGATAAAAAGAGGGTTGGAGATAATATTGATCCCTGGGAAACACCATCGTTGATAGTAAATATATTAGAAAGATATCTATCAACGGCCACTTGCAGGGAATGTTCGTTCAGGAAGCTGGAGAGCCGTACACAAAAATGATCTGACAAGCTATAGCATCAAAATTTGTCCAGCAAACCTCCATGCCACTGTAGAAACTAAGTCTGAGGATATCAAACATCGGAGGATTCTCGGAGTAACTGAGTTGATCTAGTGCATGGTTGCACAGACTAATGAAGACTAGGGGCCACTCGGGCAAATCATGAACTGATGGCGGGCCGGCCACCAGAAGTATAGGTAATTAAAGACAATAAAGAATTGATAATAATTTATTAAAATTCAAAAAGAATTTATTAATTTGAAGCGTGGCACTGCATAGTGC
>WOGP01005364.1:0-13205 GCA_015342065.1 Leptinotarsa undecemlineata | reverse complement strand
ATATATCTTATCATTCGATTAATCAAATGATTCAGATGTTAAAGTCACCTCTTTCAAAATGTACAGCTTCCCAAAAGAATGTGATTTAAGAAGTAATTCATGTGATTTTGTGGTGAACACATCAACTTGGATAATGTTACTCAGACGTTTTCATGAGCTTAATGAATATGAGCAGATCAGAATCAAGTTCAATCCATTATTGCTGCATCCCGTAATGTGACTCGTAGTTGAAAAGGTCTTGATGCAGTAACATTTTCAGCGAGAAAAGCAACAAAAACTGCATTGGACTCCGAATTATGGTTAGAAGAGTAAATAGACAGACAAAAATCGTGGTTAAACATGCCGAAAATTGGGAATTGAGCCACCTTATGAAACTATATCTAGGGAAATTAGAAGTCAATGAAAAGAAGTAATCTTTAGACAGTAGAATCAAAATCATCATTCCTGTAGGCAAACAAGAAAATATCGATAATCAAGCTCCGAAGAAGTAAAAAATCCCCATAATAAAGAAAGTGAATTCAACATCAAAATGGATGTCTTGGCAAACTATATACCTAAGAAGAATCCGCAAAATAACCTATATAAACACAACCACACCTTTGATATAATGCATACCATAAGTAGTTGTAGAAAAATCTATAAACCATGGTCAACAAATTCAAAACAGGCTTTGATGCAAATCACCTCACTAAAGTTATATGTTCAGCAAGTAAAAAAAACAACAATGAGTACATGATAAACAATGTGCTTTGCACTGCCCGCCAATTTGTATTTCAGCACTGTTGTAATTCAAATTTTCCCTTTAAAGATGTGTAATAAAAGTGAAAATCTATTTCTTGTTCATAAATACGACAAACTACCCGTTCTTGAAACTGCTCAAAATGTTTACAAGGAAAATATTCACTTTAATAAGGTAGGTACATTATACATATCGAAGCCTCTTTTGGAAAATTATTTTCAACTGAATAACTCAAATGAAGTGAAAGGTCACCAAGCCGACTTGATTAAATTGATATATAAATACCTATAATGCAATTTACTTAACAAATGAGTGATCAAAACCATATGATGATTAAAATATGAATTTCGAGCTACTTCAGATCAAGAACTGAAAGATTATTTAGATTTCTGGAAACTGTATTACCATGTTTCGAAATAATAAACATGGCAATATTTTTTCCATTGTCGTTTGTGTACGCATTTGTGCTTCTAGAAGTTTTTTCTTCCTCAGTCGATTCTATAGAAACCTACAATGTTACTTGCAATAACATATGAACGGTTTTTCAAAATATTTTTGGAGCAAAAATGGCAAGCTCAATTTCACCCGACAATTTTTGAAGCAATGTTATACCCTATAGTACTAAGCAGCTCTTTTAAGGAATTCTACACAATGAAACTTTTATGGATATTTTCGGTTTGCATAAAACATTCCTCAAACATTCACAAAATATCCATGAAATATTTCAAATTATTTGCTCACAACCGATTTTAAACTCTTTGAGTTATGGTAAGAAAACGCCAATAGAGTTGTAAAGAAATAAATAGCATGACTTTCACAATTCAATAAAACACCCTATTTTATGGCTTAGACAATAAATAAAAAATTAGAACAAAAATACAACCTGTAGATGCTTATTTTCATATTTACATCTAAAATATTTCTAACCTTATGTGTAAAGTGATTCTACGGAGTAACGAAAAGAGATTGTAACCTTTAATGAAGATCTAGTTCGAATATTTTTTATCTAGAGCCAAATAGTGTCACTTTGCGCAACATCTCAACTTTCAGATTTCCTATTTTAAGTGTAAGTACCACCTCTATAAATGATTGTACATTCATAGCATATCAAAATTCTCTCATATTTAAATACCCATATCATTGTAGTGTTCAGTCTTTTTTGAAAAAATACAGTATGAAGAGTTACAGTATATTTTCAAAAAATACCCTTGTTATTGATAGAACATAAGTTCACTAAAACAAAGACATTTTTTTAAACAAATCAGCGCATTGAGAAACTCATAAGCGTCGCTTTTAGGATTGCAAAGTTTTTCATATTTTAGAAATTTAAGGCATGAGTTATGCACGATTTGCACAATACCAACTAGAAAAATCTGCAAAACTGTAGTTTAAAAATTGATATCTTCTATTTCATTGGGGTCGAACCAAAGTGGGAAAGCTATTTATGTTTTCCGCAATTGTATATTATGATATATATAACATAATTCTTTTATTTCTATAAGAAGGTAAAAGAATTTTTTTTTTGGTGACTACACAAGAAATTTACAATCTGAACACGAAACATCATTCTTCAGGAATCCTGTTGGAATCAGAAGCAACTCCATTAACAATAACATACAAAAATATTTTATCTATAATCATTTTATCCCTAAGTACCTATTTGCTAACACCTTAATGTATTTACATGCACTATTTTGTAATGCATGGTGTGATATCCGAAGTTTCAAAGTCAAGAGATGAATTTTCAACCAGAATTCTTACAATTTGATCTAGATTAATGAAAAATACAATCTTCAAACCTTTTTGAGCGAAACTCATTTGCATATATTGATGGTTCTTTCAGAAAAGAACTTGAACTACATTTCAATGAAATTGTATACACCTGCTTCAATAGGTTCCGTTAAAAGCTTCCTCTTAAATTTCAAAACATCTCATTTGCATGTTCCTCAGTTTTCAAATATTATTCTAAACTATTCTATCTCAATGAAACATTTTGGTTATCAGAGCTTTTTTAAGGAATTCAAAATGCACAGGCTTATACTATGACTGGCATGTTTCTTACCTTGCGAAAGGTGCATGATAAAGGCTAGTTTGATTCACTGAGAAATTTGACAAGAAGGAATCTTTCTTAGCCTTTTTTTGAATACCATTGAAATTTATTAGAAAAAAAGCTTGTTTTAGTAGAAACCTGTGAATGCAGATTCCTAGAGATAACAGGTGCACTGACTTGTTATATAGCACATTTCAGTCCAATACAGCATGTTTTGATGAAACTACACAGCTTTCAATCAGTATCAGAAATAAACAAATTTCCCACCTCACAGAAGTATTTTAGGGCCTTTTCTCGTTATTTACTTTATGTACGCAACTGAGGTATCCCGATTTTCGACACAGTACTGGATACTAAATTTGTTTACTTTTTTTATATCCCGTAATGTGCCGAAGTAGGGAAACATCAGACTCACCTATTTTAACAAAAAAAAATGTAAATATTAACTGTAGTTGTTACATATGGATCAGTTGTTTAAAAGGTAATCTTATTGTATCTCAAAATAAATGTTTACCTATGTTGTTTTTGTCTTTTCCTCTCGAATGTTAGGTAAGTTAGGTTATGTTTCAATATATTTTAGAAAAGGCCGTTGCACGTTAATCACTCAGTTGTGAAAAAACCCGACACAATAATAATTCTATTGCTCAAGTAGGTCACAGTAGTGATTATGAGTATATATAAATAAGTTCTATTAAAAATTAAAACTTACTGATAAACTTTTTGTGGAGTTCAAAGTGCAGTGGAAAGGACTAACCTCTAATCAGTGTGAGATTTGGAAGAACTTGTGCTTCTTTCGATTTTCGAAGTCGTAAAATCTTGAATTTCAATGTATAGCCCCAAAACATTCTTCAAAGGTACATTTACAGGTGAGTTTTATTAGAAAAGTAGAAAGTTTTTAAACAAGTTTAAAATTCGAAATTTGACAAACGTCCTTTTTTATTATAGGTTAGAATTCGTTGTTATGATTGATCGTTATTATATAGTATGTTTTATACATTAATTTATATGAAGTGTGAAATGGGCTTTACATATGTACTGTTCCGAAAACCTATACGGTAAATTCTGAATAATCTTTTTACGCATATAAAATTAATATGGCTTCAACCTATTGTTCTAGAACCAAAATGTCAATCCATTGAAATATCGTCCTGACTCCGACAATTTGTTTGGTTCTGGTTCTACGGTTGTACTGTTCCGAATCGTCCTAAATCAGTGGGTCAGCTGAGGACTGAAAAGGTTTTCGCGACAACATGCTCAGTATTCAGTTGGATGACTGTTTTCTGACTGTCAGGAACAGTCCGGGTAAAGAACCAGAACAGGTATTCTGCTATATTTATGATACAAGACCAAATACTACATTTGACTTATGATGAATTTATGCACACTCGATTAGCAAGTAATAATTAAAAAGTGATATTATCAGTTATAAGTTGAACTCCTTACTTTCCAATGGACACGTTTATCCAGAAAAATTAACAATTATCCATTAACTAGTGACGAGTAGACGTTGGTCAACTTTCTTCATGGACCTATGAATACTATCCATTGACAATGACTTTAATGATACCAAAAATGTTTCTAGTATGCATCTAGGGCGCATGGATTGGCCCATTTCAGACGCACAAAGTAAAACTGACGGATAACCTAACCCAATAATTTTCAAATTTCAAAACATTGTAAGCTGCTTTCTGTTGATTTCATGTTTCTTAGTTAATTTTTTTTTCTATTATCGCTGAAATACTGATAAAATCTGAGATACTGATAAAATCTAATAGCTTGCGCTTGCATGAATGCCATGATCGTTGTTAGTTGTTCCTTGTTGATTCATAATTGAAACTTGTTGGTAGTCATTGTGTAACTTTTCAACTCAAATTATTATGCCTATTTTTTTAAGTTATTTTTCAAATTTCTATGCATTTTTTTCAACAAAAACCGGTATTTTTATCAAAACATCAAAAACAACGTTGAATTTGACTTTTTACCCTTATTTTCAATCGGTAACTTCTTACACAGTTTTTCTCAAAAGAATGTTTTTTTGAGAAACAGCTCGTAGAAGTCTGTTCTGTTCAGAAACACAAAAAATTGGTAAAATAACTTGTTTTTATACTCATTTTATCTTTTGAAACACCAGTTTTTTATAGAAACTATACTATTTTTTATGACCTTCTCAAGAATGTGAGCCAGATTTTTATGCTAAAAATGAAGAAAACTACCCTGTTTTTTATGATTCCTTAAAAATGTGAGCCAGACGTAACCACTGAATCTGTGGTTTCTGTTGAAAAAAATGCAAAGAAAATAGGAAAATGAATTAGAAAACTAGAGAATAATCTGAGTTTGAACTTGAAAAAATGTTAAAATTTAATACACGGTATATACTATACGGTATATAAACGGTATACACTCCTTCGGCATAAGGTGATACACTCCAGCAAATGGCAGGTTCAAAAGAAATTTTATTTATTTGATTGCTAGGCAACCAATATTACAACCTATCTCTATTCTTCATGTTGGCTCTTAGCTTTCTTCATCTTTCTACTGTGTGAAAATTGTGTCTCTTGTCTTTCGTGGTCCTGTTGTGCATATGGTACTACTTTCTGTGTGTGTATCAAGAATCAGCAGATTTCGTTTTTCAATGGTAAATTATTGATTTATAAATAACCACAAATAACAAAATTTTTTTTCAGGATTTATCAAATATACCGCCATCGATAAAAGAAAAATTATCAGAGGAGCAACAATATACTTATAAATTTCTCTTACAAAGTTCTAATGCTAGAAAATATAAATTGAAAATGAAATAGTTGGAGGTTCGTCTGGTAAGTTAACCCTTCAATCTTTTGATCAAAACCTATTTCTCACAAGAAATGGGACCCGTGCACACTTGTTGTTCGTTCACTGGTGGTTCATTTCGGTGAGCAATGGTTTCGAACACGGATTTGGCCCCTCTCCCTCACATTGGTTGCCCTCAAGCAGAAAAAACAACAGAAAAAGAAATTACAGTGGTCGAAGGAGTGGTACATGGTAATGATGCAGGTTTCTTGTTTCTGTCCCATAATTCCGGTCAATTGCAATATAATTCAATCAACAGGTTGATGAATTCCCTCTCGGAGTTTTCAGGAAGCTCACTTTCTGTAGGGGACGCCATGGAGTCTACCTAGTGACTGTCGCAAAAACTGTGGAGTCAAATTTATTAGATTTAACTAATGTATTTGAAATATCATCAAATTCATAATACACTTTTTCTTTAAAAAAATATAAACTTTTATATTTGAATGCTTTGCTTATATTTGGGGGTATTTAGCAATGTCATTCTGAAAAATAGTAATTTTTCTTTGATCTAAACATTCTAAACAAACACACATCAAACTCAATGCATATTTTTCCAGAATAAATTCTAATCCTAAGCCAAAAAGACGTATATCAAATTTCACTGAGTTACTAATTCCTTTATATCAGGACAAGAGTTGTATTTAATCCACTCCCTTAGCGAAATAGACGTATCTTGTCCGTATTTTGAATCTGAAGTGCTAGAAATATAAGACATCTCAAAAATGAAACAAAAACCTAAGCAGTTGGGACGTAACTCATATTTCTAAGCAAAACGGCTGCATCTCAGAGATGCGTATACTTCGCCTTGGATTTCTGGCAGTTTACAATTTGACCTTCACAAAGATACGTCTACATCATTTACAATTGGTAGCTTCCCTGATTGATACCTCAATTTGCCGTATTATCAGCGCTGTAAAGGGTTCTTATTATCCTCATCTGTAAAGTTTGTTGTTTAGTCATAGACACTGCCAAATGCAGTTTGAAAATTGAGAGCTGTAAAAGGTGCTGCTCATAAAACCGAGGTCCTGTCCTACAGCATTTTTACATTTGGGAAGATTTTTCCTCACAATACAAATTAACTCGTACAGAGCCAAGGCTATATTTACATAATATGGATCAGGTAACCGTCCACAGAGGATCGTATAATATCACATGTAAAAATGACTTTGATGGTATATCATTTAATCTTAATTTTTTAACCGCCAAGATAACAAAAAATGGAAAACTGCGGCCACCCAAAAAACAAACAAAAGTACTTGGGATTTCTTCGCAGAAGAAAGCCAATATAATGAAAAATTTGTCTGGAATTATGAAGAATCGGTTGCAATTCTCGGACACTTCCAGTTTCAGATGAAAACTGAACAAAATTTATATTTGTCTATTTGTATTCTAGTTTACTTTTTGCTTTATTTCCAGTATAAATATGTATTTTCTGAGAAATTATTTTAATATCCCACAAATTTTGCGTATTCTTCATGTATCACATTATTAATAAATCGTTTCTAGATAATTTTTTATTTACTATTCAATCTCCTATCCAAGTTCATGTGGTGAGAAACAGAATCAAACGTTATCTATCAATTAATCGTTAGCGCAAAGAGGCGTATATCAAATTTTTGTTCACAATTCCTTAACCAATTAGTCGTATCTCAGTTTAAAACTAAAATAGTACTTTATGTAAGACAAGTTACTTACCATGTCATTGTCGTGTCAATCTTTATTGTATTTACCCAAAAAAAAAACAAAAAATGTTACTACGTAGGTGCGGTTTTGAAATTCATTAAAATTCCTTACCTCTCAAAACAAGGGAATTTGAGATACGCCTTTTTGGCTCAGGAGAGCAGAATAGGTATTGCATCAATTATTTTTCCTTTTAGTGTTCCTAAATTTTCAATTTGTTGGTCATTATATTCATTTTCAACATTGAAACTTGGAAAATCAACTAGATACTATACATTTTTAACAAATGTCAAAATACCACCTGAAATATAAAATATTTCTTGAATATGGTTTGTTGATGTAACACACCCAATGTGATCGAACCATTTTTCATCATCCGATTGACAGAAAAACAGATTTTTTTAAACTGTGATTGGACCGTGTGTGAAACATATTTTTATTTGTTGTCCTAGTTCTTGGCATGTATGTATGTATATATAGTTTATATTTTATTTTAATCATTTATATTTTATAACTTATACTCCATGGTTATATTGATATTTATTTATGACATTGTGTTTGTAACAAGAATTTTATTCTCAAACAATGAACATATTATCAATCTATCAAAGATAGACATCAATCTCTCATCTTTAAAAAAAATCATTACATTTTCAACAGGACGGGGCACTTCCTCATTATGTGGTTCCAATTAGACAGAATAGGTCCTGATAAATGGCCTCCTAGATCCCCGGACCGGAAAAAAAATCCAAGAATGCCTAGCTATTTCCAGAGAAACATTTGCCAAGATTCGAATATTGTCTTGAAAAGAATGGAAATCATTTTGAACATTTCTTAAATTAGTAATGAAAAATAAAATTTTAATTTGAATAAACAGTGTTTTACTTACTAAACCAAAGCATTGAGTATGTAGATTTTAGTTAGTTTAGACACGCATGAAAAAGTTATTGTATAGCAAAACACGTTTTGTAGGAATTTCGAATACGTTGCTCCAACACTTTTCAAATGAAGTTAACCCTATTGAAATCCAAAAGGCATTGGTTGTTTCTAAGTTGTCAAGATACGAATATGAGAAAAACAAGCATAAAAATCTGACAGATAAAGAGTTACAAATCCATCTTCGAAAAAGAGGAACAGACGTAGAAAAATTGATACATTTTTATGATTTACAAAAGAAATTTGAAGATAACGTAGCAAACACTTTGAGGGATATGGGTATAGATGTAGAAGTTGTGAACAGGTAAAGTATATAAGACTGGATGATCTTCAAGATTTTATAGCATTTCAAATTCTAGACTCAACTGTAATGAAGACAACGTGAAGGAAGCAGATGTTGTATTACCAACAGGAGGGGATGGTACTTTTTTATTGGCAGCCAGCAGGGTTTTAGATAATAAGAAACCTGTTGTAGGATTCAATTCAGACCCAACTAGGTCTGAAGGATATCTATGTCTTCCTAAGCGGTATTCTTCAGATATAAGAGGAGCCATTGAAAGGTTGCAAATGGTAAAATAACCTTTAAAGATAATCACACACTAGTGAAAGTTCATGTATAGTTTCATAAGTATTGTTTTTACTGGTTCAGTTAGTTACTTTCAGAAATGAGTCGTATTATCAGGTATGTAACTATAGGTTTGTTCTGGTTCTAACATCCGAAACTGTGCAAGACATGATGCGTACAAGCGAAAAATCTTAAACAGTCCGAAATATTCTCAGACACTTGGTTAAACTAGAACGCATTTTGAGGAGACCACTGTGCCACCTATCGTATATATGAAGAGATGAAGACGAGAAAATACCATGTCCACTTTGTTATGTAGCGTATCCTTGTAGTCAGTGCAAATGTTATCTAACCCCAGTCATCAATTATTCAAATCAAATAAATAAAAAAACATCCTAGTAAATAACCCAAACAAATTTCCACATGAATGTGCATTAGCAACAGGAACAGTTCTCAACAGTGCAGCCTCGAGAGCAAGAACTATAGCATCATTTAGCAGTCGAAACCGGAACAGAGGATTCATCAATCCGAACTTATCCTCAATAAACCAGAACGCTCTATATCAACTGAGCATTATTATTATTCACGGTCAAAACAATACCAAATTAACTCATAACAGAATTTTCATGCTAACTTACGTTACATTGGCAAAAGTGCCCCGATTCAAATGGCTCTTTTTACCCAGACTAGGTTTTATACTTCAAGCCCTCAAGAATAACCGATTTTCTGACTAGTATTCAGACTTACAATGGGGAATGTTCCTCCTGACGAAAATAAACTGGTTTTCATAAAAGAGCTCTAAAACAACGCATTTTAAACTTATCATTTCTACCTTTTTCTTTAAAAAATTATTTAAATTATTAAAAAAAGAGAAATGAAATAATGCATTCAACATTTCGTTTCTATTTCACCACTTGGCAACATCGGTTATAGCTAATAAAGGACAATGAATCTGTTAATTGTATGAGACAAACAAAGATGACATATTTCAGAGGCGTGCTGTTCTGTTGACTTATGTTCCGAGTTCCGAGACATTCTGTGACATGACATTTTGTGCACCTAACCTATCCTCCACTTTATAAATAAATAATATCACAACTGTTGTTTATGTGGCTTATGGAGGTGGTATTGAACTATAATTTATATGTTGCCTTAATTGTTGATGCATAAGGATAATGTTCCTTTTTTAAAGTAGAATATATAAATTATCTCAACTTGATATAGGCGCTGTTGCCAATATGTGAATTAGAAAAAAATCCCTTCAAAAATTAAAGCCCAACATTTGAAACATCAATTTGAATACTTTTCGAAGTGAATTTGAAAAACTCATGAATTAAACTCAACTTTATTTTGTTCAAACTTGCATTTGCTGTAATAACCCAAATTGGGGAACATTCCTCATAACATATAGTCATACTGTTTGCTATTCTTGAGCTCCTTAGAATGGGATTCCATATTCGATTGAAGTTCATAGCTTTTTGTTTTCTGTTGAAATTATCAGCGTTTTTGTTAATCTCTATTGCCTTCCGTACCAGTTGGCTATGATTCCCCTGGTTGGGGGCAATGAGTTTCGTGTTCTCAAACAGAAACTTGTGGTTTCCTTCTCTAGGTGCGTGTTTCGCCACAGTCGACTTATCCGTTTAACATAGTTCAATGTCGTATTTTCGGATAAGGGCGATGATATCTTACCTTACGAATAAGTCATTTACGGGATCGACAAAGAACTCGGTCTTCGATTATCAAAGATATATGAGGCTCCTCAAGACGGTCAGTTGCCAAGGTTTGTCGTCAACTGCCAACGAGATTCGTCCTGTCTTCCAATGCAAGGCAACTATATACCTAGTGTATAGTTGATTTGCATTGAAAGTTGCTATTTATCATTGTCGAAAGAATACAATTCTTACTGACGAAGTCGGAAAAACACTTCTCTCATTTTTACAACCTCAAAATATATCCAATAGGTGTTTGGTGTTCTTTATCATGCAGGTGAATTAAGAAGTACCTATCTCTATATATCTGAATAATCTCATATTATTTGATTATGATATTTTACTTCAATAAATTGATGGATGTAACCGTTACTACGTGTTAGGAGATCATCATGAAAAATGAGAGTTAAAAGGTTTTATATTTTTATACCACTTTATACCATAAGAAGTTTTAATTCACATTTTTCATATTTCATTTTACATACTTATGTTCGAGACAATCGACTCTCAGGAAGCGACCTTTGATTCTAGTCTTTTGAGTCTTCAAAAGGATTGTTGAGACATGCCAGTGATAGAGGGGGTAAACGAGAAATAAAAACTTTCAATAATGATTGTAATATTTTATGCTCTTTTGTAAAATTATTTTAATGGAATTTCATGGGTTGTTTACCATTGCAAGCTTTTTATCAACTTGCCGACATTTTGCATACACGTTTGGTTCGAATGACAATGGATGGTTAGCTAAGTGACACCATTCTGTATCCAACATGCCCAACCACCCAAAGTGGAGGACTTGTTTTTTTTGGCACCCCTATCAGCCTAACAGAATAGTAAAAATAACATGACATTACTCTAAATCCAAAATGGCGGACCTTCCAAGATAATGGGTTAGTTTTTCTTGCACCCTTACGGTATGAGTATCGAATGAAAGGATTTACTGAAAGAATACAAAAACAGTATGACGTCTGATCTGAGCTTTATAATACATCACTGGAGTGTGTACGGTTTTCTGGTACGGAACAGTATTCCAAGCTTTTGAGAAGCAGCCTTTGCCATGATTGTGCCAAGACTTATTGGTTTCCATTGCAACCCCCCAACAAATTTATCGAAGCAGAAAGCGACCTGATATTATTATATCTAGTTCGGAGACATTCATCTTCTTAGAGAAAACCGATACCTGGATTTTTGTGGCATTGAATTAAAACTTGTTACTTTCACTCCAATTTGAAATCACTTCTAGGTCCTCATTTAAATATGCAACCTCCTGCTGCCGGTGAAAGTGTGCCTCCATAGCTTATGTCCTGGAATCCAAATGGAATGACGAGAAAAGTGTGCTGTCGTCAGCAAAGCAATATATTAAATTCTTGGTTTTTTCCATTGAGTCTTTGATGTACAATAAAAATAGGGTTGGAGACAATATAGATCCCTGGGGAACTATATTCACTAACGCTATTTCACTAGCGTTGATAGTGAAAGTGTTCGAGATATATCCATCAACGACTACTTGCAGAGAACGTTCTTTCAAGAAGCTGAAGTGACATACACAAAGAAAATGATATGACAACCCATAGCATCAAAGTTTGGCTAGCAAACCCCTCATGCCACACACGGTCAAAAGCCCTAGAAATATCAAGCGCAACAGCTCTTGATTCCCCATGTTTCTTGATTGCATTATTCCAAATATGGGTGACATACGATAGAAAGTCGCCTGTTGATATTTGTTTCTGAAAGCCATATTGATGATCGCTCAAGATGTTGAAGCCTTTCAAATATTAGAAGATATGGTGGTTTACGACTTTCTTTATGATTTTTGATATCACTCTGATTGCAAAGCGACTGGTCTATAGTTATTTGAAAGATTGTTCTTACCCTTTTTGGGAATAGTCTGAACGCGAGCAATCTTCCAACAAGAGGGAAAACCTCTTTCTTGTAAGACAGGTTGAAAAGTCTGCAAAATAGTGGTGTGAGTACCTTTGCGCACTTTTTAAGTGCGATGACGGGCACTTCATCAGGGCTAGACGTCTTGTAGATAGTTTCAAAATTCGCCTGACTAGACGCTGAAAGAATATAAAAAATGACATGAAGTTCCTCTAAAACCAATATGGTGGACCTTACAAAAGATTAGACTTACATTTCGTCCAATTCTGTAGACGAAGGTCGATTTTAACCTCCGAAATGTTAAGATAAATTTTTTGAATGATTCGGCCGTTACTTGATGAAAATCCATAGTACTGTCATAAACTACACCTCACGATTTGATCTCCACAAACTTGTATTACAGTTTGTGGAGATCAAATCGTGAGGTGTAGTTTATGAATAGAAACAATTAATAAATACAAGTTGCTGAAAAATACAACTCTTTTATGAAAAATACTTTGAATTCATGCAGAAACTATCGGGGTTATCTAAAAAGTGTGCCCTTTCTACATGTGTATAAAGTTTCCGTTACAGGTTTCATAGTTGTGAAGGTGAAAATTTATTCATTTATTTATTCATAAATTGCAAAAATTACAAGTATGTGTGTAAAGTTCAAAAAAGGTATATATCATGATTATAGGTCGAGCTCAAGGAAGCTATAAAGGCCATAAAATTGTTGCATTGGTAAATCGACCAGAAAAAAATAAAATATGAAAATCGTAAATAAAAGAAACTTGTTTTTTCTAGATACATGAAATTTTAAAAAAATTGAATAATATA
>WOGP01005363.1:0-13206 GCA_015342065.1 Leptinotarsa undecemlineata | reverse complement strand
CACGTCGCTCTTCCGATCTGCTTCTCAAAAGCTTAGAACACTGTTCCGAACCAGAAAACTGTACACACCTCAGCAACTTTGATGCTTTATAGAGCTCAGAACATATCTTCTTTGGAGTATTGTTCTCATTTGTGGAGATCCTGATTGGAGACGCGAACATCCCTTGCAACCTTGATAGTTTGGAACATCGAAGAAAGGTTGGAGATTTGTCTCCCTTCCATAGATACTTTTACGGGAAGTGTTCAAGTGACGGCACATTTGATTCCACCAAGAGCGTTTTGGGGTTCAACTCAGTTCACCTCGAACTCCAATGTTTGAAAATTCTTTCATCTGGAGAACTGCATTTATGTGGAATAAATTTCTTGAGAAGGTTTTTTCAAATGATTCAATCTACAGCGATTCAAATCCAATGTGAATCATTACTTTTTCACAGGCAGCGCTTTAACAGCACCTTGAGGATTTTCTTATAGTGCTAGTGTTTTGTACTTAAAAAAAGACAATGTCTGTATATATACAGGATTCTGACCTGAAAGGTGAACGTTTTCTTATTGAATGTCACCAACAAATCAAATCTGTTCAAGTTTCTGTTAACATCAAGATATTTCGCCACTTGCACTTTTTGGAATTATTTTTTTATTTTCCTGTAGAAGACTCGTTAGCTTTCGCTAATGTAAGACTTTTTTAATCCTGAGAAGACTTCCATTTGGTAAAAAGTGCTTGTGAATGGATCGACTGAAAATTTTATCCTAGTTAGCTGAAGAATTGAAATAGAAAAAGTGTTATCATTTTCTTTTATTGATTGTTCTAGAAGGGTATTTGCTGATTTCTTCAAAAGGGTATGCTTTTTGTCACGTAAAACCTTCCCATTTTCGTGGCAATCTAATCATAATAATGAGTGATCACGAAATGGAATTCTGTGGAAACAAAAACCGACATTTATCAATTCCTGTCTACTGTGAATAAATCTGATATAGGCACGAACATAAATAGACATGGGCTGTGGGAGGAACACATTACAGTGTTCAAGGTTAGATATACGTTTTAGAAATGATCTCAACGACTGATCCAATATAGTGTGGCTACTGTGAATTCTAGAATGATTCAATTGTCTTACGTATGAAGGGAAGACCTATTAGGCTATCGTCAGAATTCAGGGTGTTTCCTAAACGCGGTGAAAGAAAAGGGTGTGTTTAAGAGGTGATTTGATGAAAAAAGTCCATATGAACAAATGTCCAAATATGCATTATTTCCCTAAAGTTTTCTGGGTTTTCAACCATTCACTGTCTGAAAAGTGAATCCCTTGAAAAAGTCTGTTTTTCTATTAACCAGCTGTTGCCCCGCTACAAACGATAACTCTCAAGTATCCAAACTTGTGCGATCTGAGGACTAACGAGATCTTACTTTTAAACGTGTGATTCGTAACACGGCCTTGCGGCTTGAACCACTGGTTCACACAGCGAACGATTGAGTGTGTGGAGCAGAGCACCCACGTCAACCCGACCGGGTCCTATCTACCGCCCTACCGTGAATAAAGAATATGCATGAGTGTAATGATACGCAAACTGAGAAGTTCACTGCGTGACTTAAACCTTTGGAGGGCCTACTAGTCAGTAACTTGTATTATTACATTTTTTCTGTAATGCAAAGCAAGGATTTTTGGCTAATTGCCTTGCCGTGAAAACTGAAGTGGAAGATGGAGGACGAATATCATCGGCGGTCGATTTAGAAGCTTGGCTTTCAACTGACCGCCTTGGGGAGTCTCGGTTATTTTTGATATTCAAGAATTGGATTTCCTGTCGATCTTATATATGGCGTTTTCGTAAAAAGTGATTCAATTAGATATCTAGGGGTAACAATTAACACCTTCGTTGGAACTCACAAACAAAAGAAATAGTAAGAAAGATGTACACTATATGAATTCCTATATCTCAGAAACTTTCTAGACATGAAACACTTGAAAACCCTATATTCTGCACTTGCTCAGTCTCAATTATCTTACGGGATAATTCAATGGGGAGTTAAATATTGTTATTTGGTAAATCTTGATGCAACTCAAAAATGGATTTTAAAAATAATACTTCACAAAAGCCGAACATACTCAAGTGGCAGTCTTTGCAGAGACACGCAGATCCTTGACATGAGGCAATTATTCTGTATGAGAATTCTAAATAATATTCATAAAGGAAACATTCAGATAACTCTAGCTGAACACTCCTACCACACAAGAATCGGAATGGGGAATGTTCCTCAATTTGGTTTATTACAGCAAATGCAAGTTTGAACAAAATAAAGTTAAATTCAAGTCATTAGTTTTTCAAATTCAATTCGAATAGTATTCAAATTGATGTTTCAAATTTGGCGTTTTAATTTTTAAAGGCAGTTGTTTCTAATTCACATATTGGCAACAGTGCCTATATCAAGTTGAAATAATTTATACGTTTGAAATCTGAAATCTGTTTTTCCGTTAATCAGCTGTCAGCCCCCATACGAACGACAACTCTCAGAAGTGCTTAGATATACTACTTTAAAAAAGGAAAATCGTTTATAAATCAACAATTGATATGAATTATAGTTCGATATCACCTCCACAAGTCACATAAACAACAGTTGTTTTGTTATTTATTTATATAGAGGAAGATAGGTTAAGTGCACAAAATGTCATATGTCACAGAATGTCCCGGACCTCGGAACATAAGTAAACAGAACAGCACGCCTCTGGAATGTGTGATCTTTGTTTGTCTCATACAGGTAACAGATTCATTGTCCTTTATTAGCTATAACTGATGTTGCCAAATGGCGAAATAGAAACGAACCCGATTAAATGTTAAATGCATTATTTCATTCTTCTTTTTTAAGTATTCAAATAATTTTTTGAAGAAAAAGGTTGAAATGATAAGTTTTAAATACGTTTTTTTAGAGCTCTTTTATGAAAAGTACTTGAATTTCGTCAGGAGGAACACTCCCCAATCTGTGATCTCCCCTCGTTGTGAGAAAACGATTGGACAAAGAAATGCATGTTACTTGGGGCCACGAATTTATCAGATGATACCTGGTCTAATCAAAGACAATTATAATAACGAAAGTTTAAAGAAAAAAGTTAAAAAATGGATATTACTCACCGAAAGATCATTTTTCCATGAACTTGTTATTCAAAATAATTAAAAAAATATATGAACAAAATTGCCCACTATAAACTCTACCCCCATGAGAAAAAAAAAACAGACAAACAAATTTTAATTACATAGCGGCTATTCTCAGAACCTTCCATGTAACATAATTACTTCACTTAAGCTATTGTTCTTATCACTCTGTAGTATTTTATCTCATTTCATACTAGTTAACACTGTTTTTATAAACATTGGTCGTTTTATCAGATACAAAATGTATTTTGCGTTCAATCGTCAATAACTATTGTAGCTGAACTACTGTGAATATTAGCCCGATAGTAAGCACTATTTTATAATTCAGATTTATTTTAATAATTTTTAACATTGATTTTATATTTTTTTATGATGAATTTCAACTTAACTCAAATGTAGGTACTCATTCTTTATTTTTTATTATTTACTGATATGGCTATATCACGTACAAGGAACACCTTTTCGGCGATGATCCTTCTGTGATGCCGATGTTTATTTACTCCTTTTCTATATTTGAGAATTATGTATACCTTTTATCTATATTCAGTGAATAAACATTATTATTATTATATTATCGCCCTTACTTGATTGTACAGATGTTCTAAAAACCAACAATTTAAGAAAACAAAATCCGGACTGGTAGCACGTGGTCGAATTACCGAACGATTCGTCTGATACTGCGAACGATGTCATCAGTTGTATGTGCGTTAACTACAAGAAAGAATTTTATAGCTCAAAGTCTCAGCAAGACTTCCTTTAATCATGACTCCGGATTTGAAAGACTATAATATACAGGGTGTTCCATCTCAGACAAGCACCCCGAATATTTCTTATCCCATAGTGAGTGGAAAGATTTCCCGAAACACGTCGAAAGATTTTGTGAGGGGGGACATCTTTTGACGTACATTTCAGGCTTGAACGATCAAACCCCCCATAGGGGGCTCTTCAACCCCTCAAACTTGAATAGGGGAAAGGTGTTGAGTGATACTTCATTTGAAAGGTCTTGGAAGCCTCTTCAGAACGGTGTATGAAAAACGTAAATTTGATGAACCGTTTTCGCAAAAAATCTATTTTGCAGCTCGAACAAGCCACCTTCAATAATTTGGTTATTTTTACAATGTACAAGCCCATTTTCATTAAGTCCTTTTTACAAACTCAAACAATCGTAAAAAATGTATTTATTTATTTATTTAATAACCCTAAATAGTTCGTATATATTACCACTCAAACTGTATAACCACTTACCAACATCTCTGAAAAGCAAGACAAATATTGAAAAATTTAAATTCAAACTGAAAAAATTCTTAATACACGGTGCTTTCTATAGTATCGAGGAATTTTTTTAATTTTCGATTCGAATAAGTATTTTCAATTTATTTTTCTTCCAATTTTACCCATGTGTTTGTTATTATTTTTTGTAGTATTGTGATTTTATATATAAAATATGATTTTTTTTTACAATGACGATACTGACAATTTCCACATAAATGTACATTTATCAAGGAAGCTGATGAATAAATAAATAAGGTTAGTTAAAAATAATAAAAACAAAACATCCAAATTCGAGAAATGAGGAGCATATGAATTAAACTGTGGAACGTGTCCCAAGGTATATATTGGTCAAACTGGCAGAACATACATATAACATACAGCAATACTACTGAATTATTTCCCAACCCCTCACCGTTATTTTAACACCTCGACACGTGTTTTGATCACCAAGTTGATCATCTGCAAGAGGAAGATCAAACTCACACAGTGTGGTGACAACGATAGTACTAGTGAGGATAGTGATAATTCTACAAACGAATCTGATCTGTCTGGAGTTGAACTTTTGCAATTTTTTCATTATTATCATAATAAATAGGTTTCCCAAAAATTTTCATTTTGAAATTTAATCTTCGACCCAAATAAATTAGATTTACAGAATAAGTCGCCCTACTTTTCCTTCATAAACCCGAAATTAAATGCAATACAGACTGCTGAAAAAGAAACTCATTCATATTCAGTCACATACATATCACATCATCATACTAAACTGATAATTATTCATCAATGAAAAAACCATCAACCCTTATTTCCACTTGCAGCGAAGACTACTCTCAGGCCACTCTAAAACCCAAATAGGCGCACCAAGTCGCACAGTAGATTTCATCCTTTTCGATCCTAATGTGTTCTGTCAGTAGTGTATGTAAGTGATGATATGTTACAAGTGGCATCCTAAATTCGACAAGGTGTAACAGTGTATCTTTAATATTTCATTTATAATATAGAGGAACATGGCCTAATTTTTTTCAATCAAATAAATAATTATAAGAAAATGCACCTATGTTTTTTCGATTTTTGACATTTGATATCTTTCCATTAATTCCTTGAAGAACTGAGAAGATAATAGATGAACGTCAATACTTCTGCCGCTGATGAAGGATCGAAATGTCTGCATTATTGTTTCCATTCCGAAATCTACCTCCAGCTGTTCCAATATAATGCTCAGTATTTACTAGTCTACAGCTTTTTTTCTCATTTACACGGAAGCATGGCATGTGCATTCACTTTCATCCGAGGATCGCACCGTGCGCTGCTGAAATACTGTATTCTCTTTTACCATACGGAGCAGTTCGCTGGGAATTCTTTTAAAGTTCGCCAATTGTCATTAAGGCTTAATTTTTTGCAGACAACCCCATATCATTGAAACAGCGCTCGTTTTGATGAGAATTCAATTCATCAAACAGATGGATGTGCCATTTGTTTGATAAACTCTGGACACTACTAGAATCGATTCACCTGTTAATGCCTACCAACCCAGTCGTTGGGGAAAAATAGCCAGCCCAACATTTGTATATTCCGTAACCCACATTTGTTCATTATAAAAGGATAAAGGTCGTTTGTAATTCGGATCTTATCTGTATATAAAGAACTTAATATCATAAAGCAAATTGCAAGCAAAATGGGTTTGAAGCCTAACTAATAAACGAAATACTTACCAAGAGAGTCTACGCAAAAGTGATTGGAGACATTTTGTCTATTGATAAGGTAGATAATCAAAATTATAGAGCTTTAACGTATTTTCGACAAACAACGGAAAAAGTGGCTTCATTTTTGAGAAAACGAAATATTAAAATTGCATATACAAGTAATACGTTGGGAAGGTTAGTTAAAAATAATAAAAAAAAAACAAATTCGAGAAAAGAGGAGCATATGAATTAAACTGTGGAACGTGTCCCAAGGTATATATTGGTCAAACTGGCAGAACATTCAGGAATCGAATCCAGGAACATCCTACGAGCTATGTAAATAAAAAAAAACAAACTCAATATATTCAAATCATCTTCTGGAAAAAAAAACATATCTTTAACGAAGACTTCGAAATTTTGCACATGGAAAATAAAGGTTTGAAAATGAATCATTTGGAAGCAATGGAAATTAATGAACTTAAAAATTCAAACAATCTAATGAATGACCAACTGGATTGGAATAGATTACCATTATCGAACTTGTTTTCTTAAAAACCGAGAAAGAATTATTATTGATGTAGATGTGAGGTAATATGCTTCAGCTGATCATAATTGAACAGGTACCTTAGGTAGAGGTTTAGGTAATTTTTTGGAGGTAGTCTCAATTATGGTTATCTGTAGTATATAAATAATAGTGTAAGAAGCAACTTGATAAAGCTACTGTGTTAGCGAAACATGTTGTGGTATATATTTTTCAAATAAAGTTTGTGAAAATCAAGAGAAAGCTGTCCACATGTTGTATGCCGCGTTTGCTCACTATAGACCAAAAATGTATTCGAATGAACATTTACAACGTTCTGTTGGCGCAGTTTAGTTTAATTACAGTATATGAAATTAGGATACACCATTATATGCCCATAACGAAAATACAGTCCTAACAAGTGGTCTGGAAATGAATAATTGGCTCCAAAAAAGCAAAAACTGGCTGGAAAAGTGATGGCGACTGTTTTTTGGGATAGTAATGGTTGCAAGCCGAACTTGCGGAAAAACGGTCATATTTGCAGAAAAAGCAAATCCTGTTTAACCAAGGCAATGCATCGTCTCACACCTCAGTGGTGCCATGGCTAAAATTCACGAATTAAGGTTTGAACTGCTTGACCATCCGCCTCACTCACCAGATCTAGCCCCAAGTGATTTTTTTTTATTTCCTCATCTAAAAATTGCGTTCGGAGGACAGAGATTTTCGTTGAATGCAGAGGCAATCACCTTCGTGAACGATTATTACGCAGAAAACAACGCCGAGTATTTTTTGGACGAGTTACAAAGATGGAAGCATTGCTGGAAAAAGTGTTAGGTCGAAAACTTTTTAAACAATCCTCGTAGAATATACTGAAAATCAGCTGACCAATTTTCCCGCATCTGTCTTATTGAAGCTATTTTTTCGAAAGCATCGCTCCAGTTGGAAAGAGTTCAAACCAGCGAAGTATACAGAATTATTAATTGAAAAAGATTAAAACAAATCATCCAAGTCAATGTCAATATAATTCGTAACTTCACTCGGATCTGATCAATAGAAACTGCCAGAAATTCTACAAGACGATTTAATTGTATTGAACTAAATCAGAGCCTCCATGCACATCCGATAATCACTTTTAGTAATTAACTCCCGAGGCCTTGATATCGAAAGAAGTTTTTGAAGATGAAAATGCGAATTTTTACTGAAAAATAACTAGTAGTAGTTTCGAATACCACTCCGGTTATTTTCCTTCCACCGTAATACGCCCCATTTTTGTAGATACTATCAAATCGCGTTCAAACAAGAATATATTTTTAGCACAAGAGTTTTTACTGCGTAGCTGGATTTTTCGATCTTCTTTCGACACGTAATATCCACATTCCGCCTGTTAACGAACCCTATAATCGTGCCTAATCACCTATTTTAACGTCCGATATAAAAATTAATTAGGCGATCCATCACGGACCTAGGGCTCTAGTAATCCCCTCAAAAATCGATCGAGAGCACAAATCTCATGCACGATCTTTTGTTAGAACATCACAGTGTTATGGTATATTTTTCGGAGTTAACGATGTAAAAAGAGGCATTGTGCTCTATCTGCAGCAGTTAGCTTGATCTTTTATGGGGTGGACACGACAAATGTGTTGATGAATCTTTTCAGAATGTCATCAAGAATTCTAGAAGATACTAGGTTCATGAACAAACCAATTTGATCACCATTTAAGGGTATAATATCAATTTGGCATTGCAAATGTGTATAGGGTCTTTCATTAGATGCTTCCTCTCTTTGAATTTGTGAGATATCATCGAAATTTTTCATTAGTTTGAAAAACCTGTTGATTTCATTATTAGTCGATATAACATCGACATCGTTCCCATGTAACATAAATCAGGCTGAATTTGACCGATGTCATGAGTCACGTTGGCTTTGAGGGTCACTTTGGTTTGTGTCTTATTTGCATCCACCGGCGACTTAAAAAAAAACAAGAAAAAGTCTTACGTGGTCAAATCAAACGATCTCGTTGATCAGCTCACCTCCACGTGAGATGACCATGCTCTTAAATCGCTCATGCAGAATATCAAATGTGGCATGAGCTGTTGAGGCACGTAGCACCGTAGATCTGGAAACCACATATCGTTGGTTTCCATATCATCCAATTCAGACCAAAAGAAGTTGTTAATCATCGACCTATAGTGCTCTTCGTTGACATCGCTGAAGACGTTTTATGACGTTCGAGTGTTGGTCGATTGTTAACTGAATCAGTGGACTCAAATTGGAGATTCTGAGGAATGACTCTACAACTATGTACTAGAAAAAGACTAAGTAAATCTTCAAAAAATAAAATTGGTTGTGAATGGAAAGGACACAACTAATTTATATTCACCACTTAGCAACTAACGCTTAATTTATTTCCACGATTTGTTAACCTTTCTTTAAGCACACGATTCACTTTCTAGCTACATACTCCCTCTCTGAGCGAGAATCCGATCTAATATAGTAGTGACGAACATTCTAGAGACATCTACCGTTTTCGGTACTAATCCATTATTTTCGTTGCCGTTCGTCGATCGCATTCCTCCCGCGGCGTTTGAGATAACGGTCAGGGTTGGCTTCAGATTCATTACAATATTAAAAACGTATCCTTTCTGATAAAGCAAAATTAATATCGTTAGAAGTCCAAAATTTATTTTCCAGTATTCCACCCATTGAAACAATTGGACTAGTTGAGTGTCTCTTATACACTGATAAAACAGAAAATTTTAGATTTACCAACCATTTGTACGAAAAATTCTATTAATGCATTGAAGAACTAATAATGGAGAACCCTTTGAGTACCTTACTGGTGGAAATGATCATGGATAACATGAGACTATGAAATCCATAATAATCAGTTAGCTACCATTTTTTGAACTGGTACAGATACGTGGATGATATCTGAGTCTGTTTTACTGGTACAGATAGTCAATTAGGCAAGTTCATTGAATATGCCAATTCTATCCTCCTGTCAATAAAATTCACCACTGAGACGGAGGCAAATAATTCAAACAATTACCTTGACTTCACCATCACGTAAAATAACAATAAACATGAATTTGCAATTTTCCACAAACTATCTTGCATGGACGTTATCATACATAATTCCTCCACACACCATGACCAGTATAAAGTTGCTGCATTCAATAGTATGCTTCATAGACTATCGAATATTCCTCTGTCTGAGAGTAATTTCTAGAGTGAACTGAGTTTGATCAAACGAAACCGTTATCAACGGTTATAAGGTAGATATAATAGACTCCATTCTTTCCAAAAAAACTACAAAAGCAAGCCATGGACCTGGTCTACCCAAATTCAAGATGTGATAACGTCAGTTATGAGACATTGTCATATTTAGGTGAACCAACCAATAATTTTGCCCGTTTTTTGAAGAAAGAATGCGTAAACGTAGCTTACAGAACGAATAATAATCTTAGTAAATTCATTTATAATAATAAAGACAAAACTTCGGTGTCGAATAGATCAGGAGTATATAAGCTGACTTGTGGCTCTTGTCCAAAACTGTATATTGGCCAAAAAGGAAGAACATACTTTTGTGAATAGAAAGACCAATTCCACATTTGCAAATCACCTTTTAGCAGAAGTTCAATCATGAATATGATGTGTTACATTTAGAAGAGAAGAGGTTGAAACTCAATCTTCTAGAATGTTTAGAAATCAATAGATTCAGAAATTGGGGTAATTTACTGAATGATCAATTAGATCAATTAGAAAATGGGACATAAGCACAGGTAAATTAATTCATTATAAACTTAGGTACAAATCACGTACTCAAAATGTAGGTAAATTTTCAAAAAGTAGCAGTTGAGACAGTGAAATCACCTGACCATTGTATACTACTTCATTTCATAATATTTCCTGTTCCTTTTCAAAATACAAAAATGGTTGCCTTAAGAATCAGAGCTTCTGATATTATGCTGTACAAGACGGAAATAAATAAGTTTTGTGATGAAAGACCCGGCCAGAGATTCACTGAAACAGTGTTTCATCATTATGACATTTTTGTGTAACCAAATGTTATAACACCGACTTTCAAAATCATATCGTAGGAATATTGTGGCAATCTACTGTGAGCTGTAGATGTTAATTTCATTCACTTATTTTGCTTGCACCTAATTCATTTTCGACACTCAAAACTGAGAAGCCAGCCATTCTATTTTCATACGATTCCCTGCCTCATTCTCTACAACAGACAATACGGGCTCTCCATAATTCCCAACTGAAATAATGGTAATCCCAAACTTCTCCACAATCTGAAGGAAATTTTCCCATTATGAAAGGCTTACAGCTAATGAAAACGATAATGATGAAATAATGGAAAGTTCACCGAGCACCATCTCATCATTATCCTACGCCTCTTCTCTGGAAGTATTCATAAATCAAGTCATGTCTCATGATATGCCAACAATAGAGTACTCGACCGAAGTATTCGGATCCTAAGTGCAAGATCAGATTGATAGATGCTGCAGCGGATGCCCTCAAGAGACGTGGCACGAGAAAAGGAGAGTATAAATTTCAAGATAAACTTTAGTCCCAATATTGAATAACCAAAAAACGTTTTGAAAGGAAATGAGCATATTAATACCGAGTTAGTGAATTTCTGAGAGTTTCTAGATTCATTAAACATATTAAAATCTTCATACACAACAAATGAAATATATAATCAAAATAGTGAATATTAATCATTATAAAATTTTCATTGTTGGTAATTTTATTTAAACTATTCTGAACACGGCGAATGCCTTGTTGGAATTGTTTGTGATATCAGCAGGGCATTGACTGAATAAATCACACAATTCTCCTGGATAAACTATCACTATGTTATGAGGAGCATACCTCTGAACACGGCGAATGCCCTATTGGGATTGTTTGTGGCCTCAGCAGGGCATTGACTGTATAAATCACACAATTCTTCTGGATAAACTCTATCACTATGTTGTGAGGAGCATACCTCTGGATTGGATACGATCATACCTTCGCGACAGATGGCAGTATGTCAATTAAAATCGAGTACTCAAAAAACAACTTGGGTGTCCCATAAGGGTCAGTACTTGGTCCTTTGCTATTTTTAATTCACATCAACGACATTGATAAGCTCCCTGTGCCAGCATCCATTACTATGTAAGCAGATGACTCTTCACTTTTAATATCCAACACTCGAGAGTTCCAGAACCGAAAGCTGTGATGAAACTTTATCAATAGCTAATGATTGATGTTTGACGAACCTTCTTTTCCTAAATATTAATTGAACAAAATAGCCTAGACTTCATAGCTCCCAGAGAACCTGTGAATATATCTGATTTCCATCTCCTATGACCTCCGCAAGCAGCTTCATTGGACCAGAACCTGTCATAGGCATTGCTTTACCCTTTGATAAAAAGAGATTGAACACCTGGATGGTAAAAGATTTATGGACTTCTGGCAGAATCTTCCAGGATTGGCTTACTCCAAGGCGTTTATTGACCCTTCGAAGCTAGATACCAAACAGTTGTTGGACCTCAGTACGGATGAACTACGATGTCTAACAGGCCTTCTTACAGGTCACTGTCAGCTGAATCATCATATGCAGAGACTCGGACTGTCGTAAGACAGTGTGTGTTGCCTCTGTTTGAAAAATGATGAAACAGCAGAGCACATACTTTGTGCCTGCGCCCTTGGGAACTTAATCAGGTTTTTAGAGTTTGGCAGAGCAGTACTCTTGTCATCTGACCTGAAACACCACTCACCATACAAATTAATTGGCTTCGTTAAAAAGCTGGATTTATTAGGTCGAGTGTGAATAGGTGTGAGCCACAATAAACTCTTGCGGGTTGTGGTAGAGGGTCGAATAGACCCATTCACTTTGGACCTAACCTAACCTAACTTATGATCTCCACTAATGTCACAAGAACAAAGTTTCTGGGATTGAATGTCGATAACCATCTCATTTAGAAGTCTCACTGCAAGAATATTGTTCCTAAAGTTCTCATATTTGCTCATGAATTTAGGATTATGAATGAAATTTTGAATCCTGATCAGTTGTTGTAGCTATGCACAGGTAAAAAGAAGACTACGATATGGTGTGTTCTTTTGGGGAACATCAACTCCATTGCCCTGTATTTTTATCTTACAAAAACGTATTATTCGTTCAGTATTGTGTTTGACCTCTACAGCCTACTGCAGAAACGTATTCAAAGACCTAGAAATATTGACCTCACCCTCACTTTATATTTTAAAATTGCTATTTTTATCAAGTACTTCGTTGGTTTTTCTCATTTTGTTTTCAATCGAGGACCGTCTGCCCGGTACTGACGATGCCCAATAGGCTGAAACAGCTGTCTACCGGTGGCTCTTAATATGAAATCAACATGGGAGTGATCAAAAAGTACTTATCTATTCATTTTTTGATTTTTATGGAACTATTTTCCAGCAGCTTGACTGCATTAACTTTTCTAGATTTCATATCATATCTAGAAACATGTGGATTCGATTTCCGATGACATTTCAGGTTAGCTTCCCAAATTTCTGCTACCGCAGTTGTCGGTTGATTGGTCAAACCAC
>WOGP01005362.1:0-13206 GCA_015342065.1 Leptinotarsa undecemlineata | reverse complement strand
AGCAAGTGCAAATAATTGGTGAGATGGTAGTGAATCCTGAACAGTCTACTTATTCCGTCGCGAATGTTTGTGAGGTGTCTCCTTCTACTGTGTGGAGTCTTTTGAAGAGGAATAGGTATCATTCACACAAAATTAAAATGGTACACCAATTAACTGAAAATGACCCGTATCAAAGCACAGAATTCTGCGAAATCATGACGGAAACCATTGCAAAGCATCCTACATATCTCTAACATATTTGTTTCAGTGACGAATGTACATTTTTTTCAAACGGTAATGTTTACAGACAAAATTGCCGTTTTTGGAGTGACACCACGTTTTCCGGGAAACACATACCCAATATCCAGAAAAAATTAACGTTTGGTCAAGAATATTGGGAAACCATATTTCAGAACTGTATTTGAATATGCTGGAAACTACTGTTGACCCTCTCATCATTAAAATCGCCGAAGAGAATCCTAATTAATTTGATATGGGTATTGTATTTCAACAAGATAGAGCACCACCACATAACTTCAGACAAGTAGGAAACTATTTGGATACTACTTTTCCCGGTCGTTGGATTGGCCGTCCAGATCCTACAGAATGGCCAACCCGCTCGCCAGATTTGACACCTTTGGACTTTTTTATGGAGCTATTTGAAGAATATTGGAAATACGGCAGAGAATAATAAATATTTTAGAGATATTCACAATTGTGTTCAAAAATGTTCGGCGTGAAATACCGGATAGGCTGTTCATATGTCAAGAAGTTCAAGGCAACCATTTCGAGCATCTTCTGAACTGACTCAAGCTTATTACCTTATATTATGTAGTTAAATGTCAATGTATTCAGGCAATTATTGAAAGTTCCGCCATTTTCTGGTAGTTGAAGATTATTACATTATATTCTAGGGTTGTGAAACATTTATCAGGATCTTTAAAAAGATGCATCACAAGATCTCCCTTTCCTTTAAATTTTTTTCCGCCCAGTCGCCATCTTGAAATTTTCATCTGTCAATTTCACTTCAAAATAAAGTATTAATGCAATAATTTCATTATCCCAAATTTCAATTTTTTGAGTTGACCCATTCAAGAAATGAATGGCGGCGTATAATCATATAAGAAAGCATTACTTGAATATTATATCTTTCTATTATGAACTGGACAAACTAGTTCGTATTCAGGTTCACAAACCTGATTCATTATTTTTGTGCAGGTTTCATATGTACAATCTACAACCAGGCAAGGAAAACGACTTTCCGCTGAGGCCGCATTTCTAAGACCAATTCGACATAGAAGTAATCTGAAAATACTGAAAAACTCCAGGGTTACTAAAATACTAGTCGATGATGGAACAAAAAAAGCATATGGTGTTGAATACATCAGGCATAGGAAATATCATGTAGCTACTGCCAAAAAAGAAGTCATTTTATGTGCAGGCGCTTTAAACTCCCCACAACTGTTGATGCTTTCCGGTTTGGGTCCAACTAAACATATGAAGAAGTTAGGTAAGAAACCGTGAAAAATAATTGTGCCTGAATAAAAGAGTAATATCAGAGTTCACCTGTCTCAATTTATAATATTAGATTTTCCAAGGAAAGATGACTGCCGCAGTTTCAGTTGAAACGTTTGGAGATTGTAACTAAAGTAGACCACGACATACCCCATAAACCAACAAAAATACTATTCGTTGATTGATATTTCTCCAACATCACTCGAGTTATTTTCAGGAAAATTTTTTTTTAAACACAACATTTATCTGGAAAATTATATTATTTCAGTATTTTTTATTTTCATTTTGTATCTAATGTGCCTGATGTTTTCAAAAAAGTTATATTTTCAACAAGAAGAAATTCCTTTTCGAGCACTGAAGAATAATTTAATTACATTTGAAAGGTTGGGAAGAAAACAATTATTTTATTTATACATCTTGAGAAAAATTTCCCACCCAAATATAGTCCATTCTGTATTATCTGAAAGTGAAAGAATTTCAAGAATGCCAACATGCCGATACATCAAGAAAGCAAATGACACTGACAATTTATCCACCTATGCCCCTTGAGGACGTCGCTAACGAACCATTAAAGTAGTGAGTTGCGAGAAACGACATCAAAAGAGGCGGCCGACGGTTTTTCTCATATTGCGTTAAAGTTAGTACTGATAGGCGTTGGACCAATGATATATTCTGTACAATCTGTTATCAGTCTGTTAGATTATTCGAACCGTAAACATGAAAATACGTAAAATTGCAAACATTTTCTATTCCTTTTTCCCTAATAATTTCTTTGTCTTCAACGACCCAAACTTTCCGCAAATTACGTTGTCACTGACCCCGGATTCTGCTGACACTCAGCATTGCCTCGGAGATGACCTTTTGCAGTTAGTCTGATTTTAAACATCGTTTCTATAATGTTTATATATTGAATAAAAAGCGTTTTTAAAAGGCTTTTCGGCTTCTTGAAAATATAAGTGGCGCAGTCGGTAGGATTTTGAAAGTGGAAAATTTCATCGTCACATTTTTCGCTTCAGTTTTTACTGTATGTTCAAAATCGCGAACGATGTTCATATATAATAAGCTGTAATCAAAAAGCAACAGAAATAGGAGAACAACCCCTACTTCTACCAGACTTAATGATTTCTCAAAACCCAACAACCCAGGTGGTACCAGTCCTGATACACCAAGACGTTTATCTGGACAAAGTAAATGAAATCCACAGAGAGGCCGACCGCGTATTACCTTTGATAACACATATTCATCCATCATCAGGTTCTATTTGGACAGTTTCAGCATATGCTATAATCATAGTATGTTTTTTATCTTTGTTATATACAAATACAAGTACCTGTTAGTCCGACACCAACCACCTGAAGGACCTCAAGAGGGAAATACAGATCCACCCTTACTAAGGCAACAGAAAACATTTTTCTCTTCGTAAAACCTTGTTTTCCATCTTCAGAGGAATAAATTACGTTGTCATTAAACCCAGATTCTGACAACACTCAGCGATAATTCCTAGGCAATAATCTTATCAGCATAGCCGACCAGAGGGCATCGCCTCGAGGACGAGCTCATACAGTTAGTCTGATTTTGAACATGTACTGTTTAAACATCGTTTCTATAATTTTTATATGTTTAATGAAAAATCATTTTTCAAAAGGCTTTTCGGTTTGTTGAAAACATAAGTCGCAGATACGATTTCTCCCACCAGCCATGACTCAGTCGGGTAGCTGTATGATTCGAAGATAATAGAAATATCGTGAAAACTATTTTTTTTCAATATTTTATTTTTAGAAGGAAAATGTTTATTAGAGATACTTTTTCAATTAGGATTTTTACCTTCTACAAATTTATAAAGTGATCAGAGTATTAAATTTGAAAATAAATACAAATGTAGAAAATGCAAAAAATTACTGCATTTGATAAACTCCCTAATTTTTGGAAAAAAAAAACTAATTTGTCAGTAACTTGAATTTATGAAATTTTGTATATAAAAATAAATATGCATCATCTGGTGACGTTTTAAAGACTATCAATTTTCTTCATTAAACCTATTTTTTACGCTTGAGAAAGCTATTGTATAGCGAAACACGTGTCGCGGTTTTTGTAAAAAACTTTATGGTGAAAATCATACAATAAACTGTATTGATCAGTTTTAATTTGGATTTTCATCAAGTATCGACCAGTTCTATTAAATCATCAAAGCATTATAATTAGTAATTATAATTCATCTTTTGATATAAGTCAATATCATATTATTATTATTCACAATATTACTATCAAATTGATTGTAGGTTTGATAATGAAGATGGATGAAATCTTCGAAACGTCATCAGACGGTATGACCCTCATTCATACAAATAAAGAATTGATTTCTGTAGTGCATTTTTGCAATACTTCCTACTTGCTTTTATTTCGGATGGGTATTGTATTCTTCAAGAATTATAAACAATAATAAAAATTGTTTTTTCATTTATATTTAATGCTGACAGCTTTGGACGCTTCACGGTTTCCGAACAACTATCTTTCATTACGTATAGTTTTTTATTAAACTCGCTCTCGAAGTAAACTGAAGAATATCACTAAGACTAAGACAAACCCTAACCCATCTACCACGGGCTACAAACTTCCAACATAAAATAATGTAATATTCTCTTTCTATGAAGAAAACCAAGTCGGTCCATTTCATGGGTGCAGTGTGTCTGCTGATGGTACAATTCAAAGGAATATCTATTCATACCCCCTTAATGTTTTTTCAATCCCCTTCAATTAAATACTTATTTGTCACTACTGGAAATATTTCCACATTTCACATAATTGATTGGTTATTTTATTGGATAACATGGATAACATTATCCATTTATTCAATTCGTTGAGAGTAAATGATTTCAATGCAGTAGTAGTATGACACTAATATATATATACATATACTGCTATAGTTTCTTTCATTTCTGGACAGACTATAACACTTTTTAAAAAAATCATTAAATCACTAAATCAGTTAATTAATAAAATTACTTCAAATCCATGACAGAGCAGAATCAGTTGTAAGTCATGATAATTCCATTCGAGATGACAGCGAAACGTCGACCTATGAACGACTTCGACAGGATGAGTACCCGAAAAATTGCCCACCCAAAAACTTGTGCTTCTGAAGTCATGAAAGTTATTCTATCATTCATGGGTGCATATATTCCTTTTTCAATGAAACGACCTTCTAACCGCAAACCTTGGAAGCTGGCCCCCCAAAAATCTTGCAACAGCTGCAAACTTAATATTAATGAAAGCAAAGAAATTCACAATCAGAGAATTAGGAATTAACTTTTTGCCAATCCGAGTCTAGATCCTTCTGGTTGGTAGCCAAAGCTGTTAATCAGAACTTTACAATATCCACAATTCCACCACTAACACAAGCGGATGGCGGATCTACTAGCTGAACAATTTGCGTCCCACTCCACAGTCGATTTTCTGGGAATGGCATTACTCACTATTCCCACACTAGTGTCCCCAATGCCCGAAATTACTTCTCGACAGCGTCTAGTCAGACGAATTTTGAAACAGCTCAATATCAATAAAGAGTCTAGCCCTGATGAAGTGCTCGTCATCGTAAGAGATTTTTCCTTCTTGATGGAAGATTGCTTGCGTTCAGCCTATTTCCAAATAGAGCAATAAAAATCTTTGAAATAAATATAGACCAGTCACTTTGCTATCAGTGATATCAAAAATCATAGAGAGAGTCGAAATCCACCATATCGTCTACGATTTGGAAGGCTTCAACATCTCGAGCGAACATTAATATGGCTTTCAGAAAGAAAGATCAACAAGCGACCTTTTATTGTGTGTCACCCATATTTGGAATAACGCAATCGAGAAACATCGAGAATCAAGAGTTGTTGCGCTTGATATTTCTAAGGCTTTTGATCGCATTAGGGTTTCTGGCCAAACTTCGATACTATGGCTTGTCGGAACATTTTTATGAATTGCTCTTCAGATTCCTGAAAGAACGTTCCCTGCAAGTGGCCGTCGATGAATATCTCTCGAATACTTTCACCATCAATGCTGGTGTTCCCTAGGGATCCATACTGTCTCCAAACCTCTTTTTATTGTATATCAACAACAAAACCAAGAATACATATTGCTTTGCTGGCGACAGCACATTTGCCTCGTCATTCCCTTTGGATTACAGGATATCGGCTACGTAGGCACATCTTAACCCTTAAATGCATATTGTTGCAATATTGCAATAACCGATTTCATAGGCTTTTAAATTGTTACTGGTTATTATACGATGCCATAGCACAGCGTTGCATATCTACAACCATCCAATTCGAAGTAGGCAGTAGGAGGTTGCACATCTTAATGAGGATCCAGAATTGAAGTGAAAGTAACCAGGTTCAATTAGATGCTTCAAAAACATAGGAATTGGTTTTATCCAAGAAGATAAATGTCTCCGAACCGAATATAACAATGTCAGGTCAGACAATTCCGTTTTCTGCTTCAACACGTTTGTTGGGGGTTGAAATGTACACCAATATGTCGTGACACAAAAGCTTAAAACACTATTCCGAACCAGAAAACTGTACACACCTCAGCAACTTTGGATGCTTTATAAAGCTCAGGTAAGACCTTCTTTGGAGTATTATTCTCATGTATGGAGCTCTGCCCCAAATATACCCTGAAGTTGCTTGATTCCATCCAGAAAAAGGCCATCCGCCTGATTGGTGATGCGAACCTTGATAGCCTGGAACATCGAAGATAAGTTGGAGATTTATCTCTATATTATATTCACTTTCACTTTCAAGTGTTCAAGTGACTTAGACATTTGATTCCACATATCAGAAATAGGCGATGGACTGTGGAGGTACAACTCGAAGTTCACTGGTTTAGAACTCTTTCATCTATGGAACTGCGTTTATGTGGAATAAACTTCCTGAGAACGTTATTCCAAAAGGATTTAATATCCAGCGATTCAAATCCAATGTGAATCTCTACTTTTGCACAGGCACCGCTCTAAGAGCATCTCAAGGATTTTTCTGTAGTGCTTGTGTTTTGTTCTTTGAAAAAAACTTGTATTACCATCCATATAAACCGACGACGTAATATTAATTTTTTTTTTATAATAATTGTATGTGAAATGGTTAAGAATTGGTTGGATTTACAATAATTTCTAACGTGTAAAAATACTATTCTTTTGCCGAAGATTCATAATTATATATTCATTTAATCATTGAGTTAATTTTTTCCCGATAATTTACTCAATGTACTCATTCTAGATGACGATATCAAAATATTTTCAAGCTAAATTAAGTCATAGTGTTTAGGTTATAATACTGATGCTGATTCTCCAAAATTACAGGAATACCTCTGAAACAACACTTACCGGTTGGACAGAAACTCTTTGATCATATCGCATTTGCTGGACTGAATTTTTTATTGAATGACACCATCGTTATAGAACAAGAAAGAGCGGTATCTAATCTGGATAACTTTGTGCGCATAAAATACGGAGAAGGAGCATTCACAACAATTCTTGGTGAGTGTCAATTTCATAGTTACCTTTCATTCGAATATGAGAAATTCATAAATATGATTCATAAAATAAAATTGAGAAATTTGTATCCAGTCATGTTCAACGTCCTATGACGTTTCAAAATCTACTTAATGAAAAGATTATGGTAATGGCATCAGTGAAGTTGTTGCTAAAAAAAGCTAATATATACTGAGTAATTTTTTGGGTCGTTTAAAAACACTGAGTTGGCCTGAAGATGAAGCGTCGGAGTAGTAAATATAGTATGAAAAAACTAAAAAACACGCTTTTATAGCATATGAAACAAAAAAGTAGAAAATAAATAAAGTTTCAAAAACTAAAAAACACGCTTTCGAAGAAAATCGAACTCAAAAGTTGAAAATATTTTTTTTCAATAAGCTCAAAACAATAACGAAAAAAAAATGCTAGTATTATTGTGAAGAAAGCGAGGGACGCTTGATATACAAAAAATATGGTACAAAGCGCCCACGCTTTTTTCACAATAATACTAGTATTTTTCGTTCGGTATTGTTTTAAGATTACTAAAAAAATATTTTTAACTTTTCATTTCGATGTTCTTTAAAAGCGTGTTTTTTAGTTTTGTAACTATATTTATTTTTTTCTTTTTAGTTTCATATGCTATAAAAGCATGTT
Source organism: Leptinotarsa undecemlineata (assembly GCA_015342065.1). NCBI lineage: Eukaryota > Metazoa > Arthropoda > Insecta > Coleoptera > Chrysomelidae > Leptinotarsa > Leptinotarsa undecemlineata. The sequence continues at coordinate 5,546 of WOGP01005362.1, read as the reverse complement.
CTTTTAGGTTTTTTAAACTATATTTATTTTTCACTTTTTAGTCCGATTTATAATAATATAATATTAAATTTTTTTAAGTTCTAGTCACTAGTATTATAAATCTTCAACAGACGGCGCACGAATGTAAAATTCCTTTCAAACAACATAAAGTTTGAAGTCTTATATTCTATAGTAATCTATAGTAATACTGAGATGCAGTAAGTTTCCAACAGATGGTGGACAGTTGTAAAATTTGTTTCGAAGTAAGGAGAAAATTTGCAGTAATAATTTCAAAAAAACAGTTCAGTTTTGATGTTTTAATTTGAAGTTTCATCCAAAATATCAATGGACTGAAAATATTTAGCAGTGAATAATTTTATTTTTCAAATCAATCTTTTCATTTGATATGTATGTCAAGCACCTTAATTCTAGTTTTTCGATTTTTAGAAATATTTAAGTAATTTAATTTTTTAGGTGTACAATTTACGATAAAGTTTTCATTGTTGAAATCCATATTCTGGTTTGCTTTCAAATCATAGAATTAGGTTTCAAAATGTATCTCCCGTTTTGTTCAAAACTTTTTTCTGTGCTTTATCACGGGTAATTAAAAATATTCAAATATCTAAATATTTCATCTGTAGTACAAAATTTCGCTAACAATTATAATTCAAATATGTTATTTATTTTGATTTTCTTTTGAACAACCTATCAAGGAAGTTACTTACAGCGCCATCTTTCTGCGAATAGATCAAGAAATATCAAGAAGGTTACGTACAGCGCCATCTGTCCGCGAATAGTTCAAGCAACAATTAATACTTACGTTCAACGCTATCTTCCCGCAAATCGGTCAAGAAATGTCAAGGTCACGTACAGTGCCATCTGCCCGTGAATAGATAAAGCATTAATGCCGATAATTCTGTCGATATAGATCTGAGCTTGAAAGTTACAAGTAAACAATCATACATACAAACAAACATACATACATACAGGTGAAGCTACTATAAAGCGTGTACAAAATTTGAAAACGCCGATTGAACAGTTTGAAAAGTGGCAACGAGAAGGGTTTTGGTTTTCTAATATATTCTTGAATAACGAACAAAATGGAACGAAAAAATAACTTTAAAAAAATAATTAATTTTACAAACTAGAAACGAATGTTTCTTACGAGAGCTACAAACAGAATAATAATTAATATAATATTAGCTGGATCCTGATCCTAACTGTATGTCGATATAAGGGATTCCTGGAATATCTCTTAGTCAGCTGAATCTCCGAGTGAATAGCCGTGTCATGGGAACTATGACCACGCAACTGATGGAATTTTTCAAATGTCAAAACGTCGACTGATAGGCTACAAAATGGGCAACAATTCCCTTATTCAACTGACCTTGTATCTCTCATATTTCAAGATATGGGATTATCTTGGAAACAGAGTATATAACCCAGTACTGATGAATGTTTGGTATTTCGTGCATATTTTAAGTGTATTTCAAAAACAACATTGAATTCTGGCGATAGTTAGTGTTCTTTGTTTTACCTTATTCAAAATTCAACCTCACTTATTGGAAAGTGAAATTATGCTGACTGTTCAATAGGCGACGTTTAATTTTTTCCATAAAATATATTGTAATAATAAATAAGAAAGTATTACAAATCATGGAGCAGATGTCTGTAAACCCCAGCAAAACTGTGCTAATCCCCTTCACCAGTAGAAAATTGGACGATCTAACGCCACTTTCCCTCAATGGTGAAGTCATTCCATTTGGAACGGAAGTGAAATATCTTGACATTGTCCTTGATTAAAGAGTCACCTGAAACGCTCACTGAGAAAAAGTTTTACACAAAGCTAGACTGTCTCTATGGACATGTCGAAGGATTTGTGGTAAAACTTGCGGATTAGGTCCAAAACAAAACCATTGGATTCATGTGATGATTGTTAGACTAATGATCACTTATGGTGCAGTTGCAATTAATTGCTTTACATCTGACGTTTTCTTCGTTTTGCTTCTCGCAAGCGGCATTCACTTTCACAATAATACTCCTTATTGATCGTACGACCATGTGGCAAGAATTCCTGATGCCGTACGGCACGGTAATCGAGAAAAACAATGAGCCTTGGTTCACCTTGGCTCGACTCAGAGTACAATTACTGTAATATTTCACGTGTTTTTGAACACTTCATTCCATTTTGCTACACAAAATTCGATGCAAATTCTTTGGTCCGTTTTATAGATAGTACAAAATCGCCGAACACACAAAACACTTATAACTGTTATGCATTTTTTGTGGACATATGTTTGAGACGAGTGTACCAGCATAAAAAAATAAAAAGTGGAAAATGAAAGTTGTTGGGCAAATATAAAGTCAACGTGAAATATTTATATTTATTATTTAATTTTTATAATAAATTTTCTTCATCTATTTTCCTAACAGGAGGAATGGAAGCGTTAGCGTTTATCAAAACCAATATATCTACCGAATCCGATTCGTCATATCCAGACATTGAACTGTTACTATTTGGCGGTGGAATCAGTGCAGATAAAGGATCAGTCTACAAAAGAATTTTCAGCATATCGCAAGAAATATATGACGCAGTATGGAAACCATTGGAGAACAAATATGTATTGCAGGTAATTATTCAGAATTTAAAGGACAATTATCACAGCTTTTATTGTCGAGACTAAAAAAATCTGATTTTCACCTTTCTACGACTTCAACTTTTTAAATAAAAAAAAGTCGGTGAATTCTGAGGTCTTCTTAGGACCTAATTGGATACTTCGTCAATTACCACTACTCATCAAATGAGTGTTTCTACTAGATATATGTTCTCATAATGTGCATTTAGAATATGAAATATGTCACATATTCATTAAAAAATCAATACTATAATTTGTGGCTACAGGAAAAAGTTTAATATTTCAGACTAAGCATTTCAAATCGACGTGTTGCAGGGGTTTTTCCTACTTGTTGAAAGATTGTTCGCGTTCAGCCTATTCCCAGAAAGGACAAAAAAAATCTTTCAAATAACTATAGACCAGTCGCTTTGCTATCAGTAATATCAAAAATCATGGAGAAAGCCGTTACATATCATATCCTCAAATATTTGGAATGCTTCAACATCTTGATGGCTTTGGGAAACAAAAATCAACAGGCGAACTTCTATCGTATGTCACCTATATTTGGAATAACGCAATCGAGAATCAAGAGCTGTTGCGCTTGATATTTCCAAGGCCTTTGACCGTGTGTGTCATGAGGGTTTGCTGGCCAAACTTCGATGGCATGTCTTGTCGGATCATTTCTGTGTATGGCTGTCCAGCTTCCTACAAGAACGTTCCCTGCATGTGGTCGTCGATGGGTATCTCTCGAATACTTTCACCATCAACGATGGTGTTCTCCAGGGATCCATATTGTCTCCAATCCTTTTTTTATTGTATATCAACAACGTATTAGAAAAAAAAACAAGAATCCAATATATTGCTTTGCTGACGGCAGCACACTTGTCTCATCATTCCATTTCGATTCCAGGGCATCGCCTATAGAAGCACATCTTCACCGGCAGCAGGAGGTTACATGTCTTAATGGGTAACCAACCTAACCTAACCTAACCTAACCAAGTTCAATTCAATGCCACAAAAATCCAGGCATCGGTTTTCTCAAAGAAGATAAATGTCTCCGAATGCGAACCGGATATAATAATGTCTGGTCAGACAATTCCGCTTTCTGCTTCGATAAGTTTGTTAGGGGTTAAAATGGACACCAATATGTATTGGCACAATCATGTCCCTAGAATTGCAAAGGCTGCTTCTCAAAAGCTTGAAACACTGTTTCGAACCAGAAAACTATACACACCTCAGCAACTTTTGATGCTTTATAAAGCTCAGATGAGACTATCTTTGGGGTATTGTTCTCATGTAAGGAGCTCTGCCCCCAAACATGCCCTAAAATTGCTGGATTCCATCCAGAAAAAATCCATTCGCCTGATTTAAGACGCGAACATCACGTGCCTTGATAGCCTGAAATATCGAAGAGAAATTGGAGAATTGTCACTCTTCTATAGATACTATAACGGGAAGTGTTCAAGTGACTTTGCACATTTGATTCCACCAAGAGCGGTACATATCAGAAATACGCGACGGACTAAGGCTGTTCATCGTTTTGTGGTTCAACTCAATACACCTCTAACTTCACTGTTTAAGAACTATTTTAACTGGGGAACTGCGTTTATGTGAAAACGTTTTTTCAAATGGATTGAATATCAGCGATTCAAATCCAATAGCAATCGCTACTTTCGCACAGGCACCGCTCTGAAAGCGCCTGAAGGATTTTCCTGTAGTATTTGTGTTTTGTCCTTGAAAAAGAAAAATATCTAATGTAACACCCGGTACAGCAGACACGATTAATTTATTGGAGTCCAGGAAAAAATAATACTTTCGCTTTTGAAAACCCTGGAATTCACACAACTCTAAAAATACAGAACACTGCCCATCTGGGCTTTAGTTCACGCTGCAGAAAAGTTCGAATTGTGTATAAAGAACACACAAGACGTTCCAACAAAAACTTGACCCCCTGTGAGAACGAAAAGGACCTGTGATCGAAAAATTTCAAAGAACACGCCAATTTCCATTTCTGGGGATAACAATTTTGATACAAAAATCATACCCATCACATCCGAAACTTCACCCCTTTACGGTCAGCAGCTATCTACTATATGTTTTAATGGCATGGGAGATGACAGGTTTCATCCAGCCAAAAAAATCCGAAAAAAAGCTTTACACGTGACTGTACCGATAATCTCACATATCTCGTGACTTCACACTAGTTTTCGACAAACGCACATATTGAATGACGGTGAATGTAATCAATTTGAACTTTTTGCCATAGTATTGTGGAAGACAGGCACCACTCTCTTATGCAGTTCGGAGAAATTAATAAGTCATTATGATGGACTACCCCACATTTCAAAAAGAAGCCGGAATAAAGATAATAAAGAGAAGCGTCATAAAATTGGTTTACCCAAGAATGATCTTTAACTCTTCTTTTTGTTGGGTGTAATGACATTGTAGAAAACATTAGCTCATAACTTCCAAGTTTTCATGAACATGATTTTGTAATTTTTTGTTGAACAAAAGGTGGTTGATACCTAGGGAATAACAACTAGTCTGAGGAACCATGCGATGAATCAGAAGGCATGTAAGAATTGAATATGTTTTCATCATGATCAGAGCTCGATATATACAGGCCGTTTTCATACCTGATCCCACAAACGCTATTTCAGAAACGATTAGGCCTACAAGGTCGGTTGAATTGGGCTGAATTGGGGAAAGGCAGAGGAACTTACTGTTTCATATTTGTTATAAATATAAATCATATATAAACGACCTCTTCGATTTTTGTAGCCACTGTTATATTAAATTTAGTATAATAATGATAATAATAAATGGTGGTGCAGAATGGTACTGGATACATCCTATAAAGTCGTCAGGAGTTCGGATCCCCTTCTCTGCATGGTCCGTGACCATGAGAGAGCAGGAATTGGAGCATTTCTTTTTAGGGCAGCTGCCCGGGCA
>WOGP01005361.1:0-13207 GCA_015342065.1 Leptinotarsa undecemlineata | reverse complement strand
GAAGAATTTAAAGAAAATGGTCCTTTGCTATATTATGCTACATTATAGTATTCGAAATCATAAGTGACATTTTAGACAAACTGGCGTTATAGAAAAATGAGCAAAGACAAAATGATGAATATTCAAATTTGAGTCAAAAAATAGACCTAGTGAAGGTTCCATAATATGAAAAATGTTTAGATACTTTTATTAGGTGGCTATTCTTGTTTAAGAGCAAATTGGTGATTAATGTTCCATATATTTTGATTTCAAATATTCATTATAATAATAAAGAAAACTTGACATTGAATGCTGTCGAGAAAACTTTCACCCATTTGAAGTCATCCCTTGAAACAAAAACCAACCCCAAACTTAACCATACCCCTATAAAAAATCCGTGTTGGATGTGGGCATGCTGAATTTTTATCGATTGCATAAATCAGAAGATGGATAAGATAGATCCATAGGCTTTCCATTGTTTTTGCTCAGTATATTCTCAAAAGATTCATTATTGATAAAGAAATTAATTTTGTTGATCCAGAAATATTCTTAATCTGTTTCAATGAAATATTCAATACAGATTGAAAATATATATTCCAATTATGGCATAAGAGCAGGTATTTTCTGAGTTCATCAAGTTCAAAGTAACGATTTTGAAAAACCTGACAGGAAATGGTTGTTTGCACGTTTGTGATAACAGTTGAATAGGCATGAAGGATACAGATTTTTTTTTATTAGTGAGGTGGATAAAATGGTAAACAAAAGTCAGTTGGTTAGCGATGATGACGTTTGGCAAAAATATCAATGAGAAATTAGATATTACTCATCCACTCGAACAAATAGACTAAACGTTTACAATATAATTATTCATTACAAAGTGGAACAAGTGGAAAGAACAAAACTAGGTTTTCTTGGATAAGTCCCACACACTCCTATTCAAACTGACCTGAACCAAATAGAGGAGAAAGATATGATCCACCTGCAGGATTGTTGTAGGAAACCGTTGGAGATTGATCGATGGGAAGATTTCCAGTTCCTGGACCAGCAATAGAATAAATATTCTTTCGATATCCTGGCACTTCACCTGATTCATGAAGTTGGGAAAATATTTATTATGCAGAAAATAATTACTAGGACCTAATACAACAAACTCAATAATGGAGTAGAAGGAAAAATATTTTCAAATGCTCTAATAAAGTTGTAATTAACAATGAAATTCCCAAGAGTAAATGAGCATACTAACCTCCACTGTGGTATCCAACAGTTGGCAATGTAGGCTTGACTCTCACGTCAATCTTTCCAGTAAGATCCTGAGGGTGAACTGGTACTCCTGCACCTTGATGAGACCCATGTTTGTGGTTGTAAGAATAAGCTCCACTCGAAGAATCAATGCCAGCAGTGCCACAGGAACTACCAGAACAACCAGGTGTGTTATATGTTGACGCAATCAAACTAGATAAGTCTTCTCCCTCGCTAGAAGAATCAGTTCCAGAACCAGATATACCTGTTGTTTTATCCTGGCAGTTGAGTCCGGAACAACTAGGCTTTTGATTGTAAGAGGTGTATCCTGGAGTAGGGGTGTGTGTTGTTCCAGTTGTTGGTGTTGCTACTACTCCAATGGTGGGTGTTTGTTTATGGTAGGTTCCACTGGGATAAGATCCACTGGCGGGATTCTTTCCAGAACAGTAGGAACCTGTGCAGCCTGGTACAGATTGTTTATTGTAAGTGTTTCCGCTCGGTTTGCTACATCCACTACCGATGCATATTGGTATTTCCACATAAGATACTCCAGAAGGTTTTTGATGTCCGGTGTGAGGTTCACAAGAAGATCCAGTACAAGGAGATGTGTGACACTTGCCGGAGGAGCAGCCTGGTTCATTTCCATGTTCAACTACGGGAGCTATGAGGTCTATGGAAGGAGCTGTTGGTTTTACCAAACTAGGCTGAGATCCGCTATAAGAGTTTGCTGGAGTATTGATATACTGAAGGCAGGAAATGCCAGAACATTCTATGCCACTTGGTTCTTCTGATTTCTTGTGACAAGAACCTCCTGAACAATTTGGGCTACTGAGATCTATTCCACTGTTAGAGGTTTGTTGATTGTAGGAAGTACCAGAATAGGAGGAGCTTGAAGAACCCGAATGGTATCCGGTTGAGGAAGAGCCTGGAATCAGAAGAGAAATTTTCACAATGAAATAGTTCATTTGCGAATTTTTATCGCTCAATTTCAGTAATCAGGAAAATTTGCTAATGAGTAACAAGTGAAATCTCTTATCTATAGGATATTCTCATTGATTTTTCATGGTCAATGTTTTAAAATATTCAGGTAACAATTTTTGAGATGGTATATTGAAACACTATCAATGATAATAATCACACAGTTTTCGCAAAGCATTCGATTTGAGACAGCTTGGTCCAACTGATGACGTTACTATATAGCGAAAGACGTCTTTCAGTGCCTCGTAATCGAATATTTAACTAAATAAACGAATGAATAACAACCGAATTCACCGGACTATCTTTCAGTCAGTGAAAATGTGCCTCATTCTATGCGTTAGAAAGTTTAGCTCGTGAAATAAACACGGTGTTTCAGCTACAATTGAAAATTATCATCCTTGCCAAAGACCCTATTCACGTCTTTAGAAATATAATGAAATAATTACCTCCATCAACTTTGCAAGAGATACCGGAACATCCAGAGACTGGCAAATGTCCAGAAACTTTATCGTAGGTATTTAAAGATCCTCCAGTAGAACCTGTAGGTTTACAGAATGGTCCTGAACATATTTCGACAACTGGAGTTGTTGGTTTCACTCCACCACAGATGCCACCATAGCAACCAGATGTCGTGGGGATAACTGGCTTGGATACTCCTGGTACAAGATCGACGACAACTTTGATATTTCCGTCATGTTTGTTATGATAGCCTCCACTTGGTTTGTTGTAATAACCACCACTTGGTTTATTACATGAGCCACCAAGACATCCTGATCCGAAGACACTACCTTGTGAAGAAGATCCAGAGTAAGTACCACCACTAGTCGTGTATCCTACAGCAGGTTTACTATCATGGATGCTTCCCGGTTTACCAGGAAGGATGCTGATTATTTCAGCCGTTACGTGAGGTTCTGAACCAGTAGGAGTACCAATAACCGCTGGTTTGTCTGAGTTGGTTCCATAATGTCCTTGTGTATGAACGGGAGTACTTTGGTAGATGTTTCCAGAAGATCCTGGTAACGTACTAGTAACAGCTGGAAGTCCTCCGTGCGTTGTGGAATAATCATATTTCCCTTCTTTTTCTTCTGTGAAGTAAGTTCCTACATGAGTGGCTGGTTTGCTGTCATAAATGCTACCCTTAGAACCTGGTAGAGTAATTATCAGGTTGTATGACAACCCGCTACCTTTGGAACCAGTATGGGTATATGTATTCGTTGGCACTGAACTGTAAATGGGAGCTGTTGGTGTTTCAACTACATGGACAACTGTTGAAGATGGTGGTGAAGCTACTGGCTTAAAGTCGTGAATACTGCCACTGGGTCCAGGGAAGGGGCCTTTATAGGAAGTAGACGATTGACTTCCTGAGTGAGATCCAGCACTTGCCTGAGAAGAACCGTGGTGGATGGGTAGTGTTGGTGTTTCGACTATATGGACTACCGTTGATGATGGTGTAGTTGGATTTCCACCTCCTGGATTCACTGGTTTGAAATCGTGAATACTACCATCGGGCCCAGGGAATTGTCCTTTATAAGAAGTGGTAGAAGAACCGCCTGAGTAAGTACCAGAACTTGACTGAGAGGAACTTCCAGAGATATAACCAACACCATGTTGCGTCGAATCTTCCACAATATTTGGCAAAGAGGAGTACTTGTTGACACCAATAGTAGCACCATATTTCGAAGAACCTGCAAGAACAGTTTCATTTTTCAATTTTCTTTGGTAGGCAACATGTTTATTCACGATAATATTTGGGTTACGCAAGGAATGTATTTTTACCTTGTTGAACACCATGATCTGAATGTACTGAAGTTCCACTGAGAGGTACAGCTCCTTTTGGAGAACTCAAATCATAACTTTGTCCTGATGATGTTGATGATTCCGAACCTGGCAAAGAATTAGGATGTGATCCAGTTCCTGGAAATGACCCTGTCCCAGTTACTGATCCAGAATATGATGTCGAACCCGCAGTAGCACTAGATTTTGCTGATGATCCACTTCCTATCAATGAGAATGAAAATTATTTTTCAACAAGTAGGGAACATTTGAGATTTCTCCCAGATTATTGATAGTTGACGTTTTTACAGTGTTTTTGATGATATTGAATAGAAAGCAAAACGGTTACTTTTCTGGCCCTCAACTACTTCTAATATGAAAATAAACTTCGGAATGAAGACATTTTGAGAAAAATGTATATATGATCCTGCAGAAATAAAAGGAGGAAAGACCCCATGGCATATTTTGGGTCATCATTACCTTTTCCATGAGAATATTCTTGCCAATATACTTTTTTGTTTCAATAGATGTAATTTTCTTCTCCCAAATCGAAATTTATAGTTATGAAACCATCAGGAAGAGATAAATAATTACCAAAAGAAGCGCCATAACCTGGTTGCGAAACAATTCCACCGGGAGACAAGGAGGGAGAATTCAAATCATGCCCTACTCCTACTTCTGGAACTTGTCCAAAAGAGCCACTTCCTGATGATGATCCAGAATAAGATCCAGCTCCTGCTAGTGATCCTGCTCCAGAAAGTGATCCTGAGTATGGTAGTAACCCTGGCAGTAATCCAGAACCTGGCCCTGCTGATGATTTGCTTCCAGCCAAAGAATCTGCCTCAGAAAGTGATCCTGCTACTGATCCAGACCCTGCTATTGATCCTGCTCCGGAGAGTGATCCTAAATGTGATAGTACTCCTGGTAACGTCCCAGCACCTAACAAACAAGACATACATAAGTTGAAGGATGTGCAAACAATACAATCACAGAGTTTTTTTTTTTTTTCATCAATTTTCAAACTGAAGAAATATAAATTTTTTATTGTAACAATTGATTTTTTTCTAGTTTCCAAAAAATATTACAGCCTCATTGGCTCCTCTAGAAGTGTTTTGCCTACATCAGAGCTTCCTCTGTATTTTCTAGGTATCCTGTCCAGATCAGTCTAGGATTTAGTACCGGAGGAACTCAAATTCTCAAAGGTCACCATGGTCTTCTTGGTGAATGGTCAATTCGAATTGGTGGTTAATTCAATTTCTAATGATATTTGAAACCCGCTACATGTACCCTGTCCTCAGTATATCATAATATTTAGCTGGACTGGGGTGAGTAGTTCATCTGCATTGTCCAGTACTTCATCCATTATGATCCAGAAGACCAAAAATAAGTAGATTGGTCTGGAGTGTATGAGTTCATTTGACCCCACAATTCAATTCACGAATAACATCACAATCAGATCAATCTTTCTGTTAAAGGAAACTTTGACACTGGTTTGCTAACATTCACAGACATCTGCTCTCTCTAGCACTAACGAATAACATTGTCCAACGTCCTTTGGAGGATAAAACAGACTACCCTTTCCGACATAGTCCATGCTAAGATGACAGTCATCTGCATAAGTTTGTAGATCTACTTCTATCTTGTCGAAGAATTCAAGCAGACTATCCAACAAGAGTAACCACAGAAAGGTGGATAGTACCCTATCATGAGGGCAGCCATGGCCTCATCTTGAAGAGTCATAGTCGCTTTTCTGTAATGAGAAACTCATCCATTACAAGTAAGCAAAATCTTTGCTTGTTTTGCTTTACATCCACTATTTTTCCCTTCTAAGGGTCCTGCATAGCTATCTTCCTCTGACCTGCAACTTGAGACCTGTATGATGTATTCATAGAACACAAGCTATGTTCAATGTACATGAACACAACTCGTTACCAGGTCTGCAAATGAACTCACCACAAATTCTAAGAAGATCCAAAAGTATCAGCATTGCTGACAATTTCTTGAATCGACTTATTACATGTCAATGTTCGCCAATGGACAAATAGAGGCCGCTACTGTGTGCTTCCGTTGCAGATGTCAATGGGACAATCTGAGACGGTTTCTTTCAAGTAGGGACCAGTTTTCATTGATAGAACAATAGATTTCGGAAAGATAGTGAGTTGGATTACATCTGGGGCTCTGTTCTATTGATATTTTATGTATTGTTATTATTAGTGAGCAGAAGTTTGATTTAGAATCAAGTAAAATGGTCATCAGAAAAGAATTTCGCTCCCCTGTGTAAATATCCTCATTATATAGATGAATTGAGATGGTAGAAAAAACGGAATGCGTCTATCAGCTAGTAGGGTTTTCCTACACAATCATTTTATTGAGGTTAAAAATGTTTGGTCTCACCAGACAAGGACTGTGATCCTGAGAAAAGTCCCGGTAAACCTCCTGTTCCTGAAGATGCTCCTGAAACTGCAGAAGCTCCAGATCCTGCACTAGCTCCTGATGAAGCACTAGACCCGGAAGATGAACTAGCCCCACTGGAATCAGCGTGGGCCTCACTTGAAGAGAACGACGAACTTCCTGCTAATCCATTTTTGAGAGGCTCCTTCAAACCTATGAGGTCAATGGGACCACTGCCTGAGAACGAACCGGAACTGCTGAAGGCTGGAAAGAAATAAGTAAGAAACAAATTCGTTTTATCCCTTTGCTCATAGTCCAAGAATTTATCTTTGGGATGATTTTGTTTTATACAGTGTTGGATTGGTAGAATATAACTATTTCAATCATTGCATGTAAATGAGAATCTCTTTCAAAATGGACTCATGATGATATTCATTAAAAAAGTATGTTAATTGTCCACACAAAATTTCCAATGTTCTCAAATTTGATGTAGATGCAGATGTCTGTCAACCCCAGTAAAACTGTGATTCTCCAGGAGGAGGAAATTGGACGAACTAACGCCATTTTCCCTCAATGGTGAGGTTATTTCATTTGGAACGGATGTTCTGTCCCTATGGACATTTCGAAGGATTTGTGGTAAAACTCGGGGTTTAGGTCCCAACCAAATCCATTGGATTTATGTGATGATTATCAGGCCAAAGATCACATTTGGTGCAATTGCCTGGTGGGCGAAGACTTTACAGAAAACAGCACAGGCTTGTCTGGCAATCAGTCAGCCAGGAGGTTGCTACAAGCAGCTTCATCAGACCAGAACCTATCATGAATGTCTTTTTTTCAACAATAATGCATGATTTTTTCACTGTTGATTTTCATTTATTCGAAAACAAAGTTCTTTGAGCGGACAATTGACAGTCCATGCAACCCTCAATCTAATTATAGGTATATAAGAACATTAAATTTTAAACACTGTCAAACACTGTTAACCCACTAAGAAAGAAAGAAAATCGGAAACACTTACATGATGATGCAGATGAAGATGAAGCTGAGGAAGAACCTACAACAAGTAATTGATTAACTGTTGAGTCTTCCAGAAACCGTTATTCATTCCATCTAGAGTATTTACATTTTGATATATTGAACATATTATCATATACAAATATTCGCAATCTCTGGTATAATTTAAAAGCTCTACTACATATTATTCCATGAAAATCTTGAAAATTATTGACTCTGATTCTAAACCACTGACTATTGTATCAAATTAATGATTTCCGAATTAATTATTTATCGCCAAAGGAATTTCCCAACTGAAATTCCAAAAGTTATTGGTAAAATTCGTTGGGGTCTACTCTCTATGGAAAAAATAAATTACATTTATAATTTGGAAAAATAGTACTTACTGAAACTTTTACTGAAGGATCCGCTTGTGCCATATCCTTGTGCTGAAATTGAAGAAAACAAATTGAAATAGCAATTATTTCATCAACATATTTAATGGTCACTGATGAAATCAGTCGGAAATTTATTACATTATTGGATATGACAATAGTTCAGCTATGCTCAATGTGAATTATAATTGTTAATGAATATTAGCGACTATAATGACAGTAAAATATCTTTTGTTTGAACAATTCAACACAAATATATTACCCAGGTGATATTTTATTTCAGAGAGTGAATATTACATCGTGGAATATTATTAAAATAATGTATAGAAGATTATGCAAAGCATAATGAATAAGTTTCTAACTGGAGAACTTCTCTTTGGAATTATGTCAGTTTAAATACATATTATTATATCCCATACTTTAAATATGTTTTTCATAGTGGTATACAAAAGATAGTCATTGTATATTTCTAATGAATCAGAGGATATGTTCTATAATAAATGGACCTGAAACAATATATTCAAGGTATTGAACAACAATTCATGATCATATTCAGGAATACTGGGGATTTCGAAATTGAAAATAGTTTAAAATGTTGTATGAACAGGTTTTTAGAAAAAGATAATTACAAGTGTGAATCACAGAACATCTTTCTATAATATATACGGAGCCTAAAACATATACTGAAACTCATACAAGATGTTGAACCACTATTGGTAAGTATCTTTAGAAGTAGTCCTGAATACTCCAAAATGAACGATGGTGAAAATTACCGAAAAACGACGCAAATTAAGTATCAAGTTAAATAAATTATTTCAACTGAATTGTATAAAAATTCTGCTAGATTTCTGAATAAATTTAGTAATTGGTCTTCCAGTTCATTCTGATATTTTCTTATTTTCATTTCACTTCATTTCCGAGCAATGGTCAAAAGATAACGCACTAATTTTGGAGTCATTTTTTTCTGAATTCGCATCGTAAAGCGAATACCAAATCAATATTCGATAACATTCCAATATTCCTAACAGTAATTTCCATATGAGTTTCATGTTTTCAGTTTTCTTTTTTCGCCTAGTTCTGAAGTAATAATTTTTTCAAGTAAAATGTAAGAGTTCCTCCTCTCAATATTCTGAAAGTGCATTCACATGGATTCAGGTGACTTTTGATTCTATTAAGTACGAACCGATTTTATTCAATGTTGTTATGATGTATGAATGTTCATTTCAGTATCCAGTCGATAATTTACAACAAAAAATGCTGTGCCAGAGTGTGAATCCCATCAGTTCTCTCTTTTCCAGATAGAGCATAAAATTTTTAGTATGACATTGAAGAAATCCACATTGTTGACACGCTTAGTCAATGAAAATTGTCAACATTCTCGAAATGAATGAGTTTCTCTATTCATATCCCTTCGATACCGCAGACAGGATTGTGCATGAAATAGAATTGTTAATGACTTATGATCTCACCTCTCTCAATGAAATTCAAGACAATGTCGCAATGCATTACACAATTACAAAATTACTCCAGCAATGTTAGGTATCGAATCCAAGCTAAATTCAATCACATCATCAAATGTGGAATAGAAAGAACAGAAAGAAAATAACCTGAAAAAATCTGCCAAAAGCTTTTATATTTCCTCAACTTCAAAAGTAAATATTTCCTGAGAAATTGTTAAAAATAGTACATTCATTTATCTAGCTTGTAGTTTCTTCTAGAGTTCATGTGTACTAAAAACCGTAGGCTCTCGATGGTAGCAGGGCAGGAGATTTCAATGCTAGCGTAGGCGAGTTTAATAATAATGTTCGATATGTTAGTTTATGATACAGCAGTAACAAGAATTATTGTCGTTGAACTGAGCTTGTTTTTCATTACAGCATCGATATAAATAAATGTCTGGAGGTTAAATTATATACAGAGTGTCTGTATATAATTTACTGAATGTCATTTGCTACATTTAGTCCACCTCTAATTTCAATATAGATCCAGTGAAATTAGCCTCTGAGATATAGGTTAGCGTGGAAATCCAAAAATTCCAAAATTGGCTTTCAATTTTCAGAAAATACCCGCATTAGCCTGTTACTACAAGAAGAAATAAATACACCTCCAGAACTGATCCAGGATTTCAATATAGGGACTTTAATATGTCGTATATGTCATTGAGAGTAACCCTAACTAACAATTATTCATGAATAAATAAGGAAAAGCATTTCGACTTGAAATTGATAGTAATGTCACGTTTCTTCTCGAACAATATCAGTGACAAACAATGGCAATCGATCACCAATAAGTTTGTTTCAGTAGACAACAGAAAATGTTTTTTCAAATGCTCAGTTACTCACAAAACTTAACTTACATCATCCATTCCACACGAAGTGCCTGAATTCTATTATGAAATTTGGGAATGACAACTTTTCTAACGTGTGTAACGTGCTCTAAGGTATATATTGGTCTAACTGGCATAACATTTGGGAATCGAATCCAGGAACATCGTACGAGCTATGTAAATAAGAAAACAAATTCAACATATTCCAATGATCTTCTAGGAGAAAATCGTATCTTCAACGAAGAGTTCGAAATTTTGTACATAGAAAATAAAGGTTTGAAACTGAATAATTTGAGAGCAACGGAAATCAATAAACCTAAAAATTCAAATATTCTAATGAATGACCAACTAGATTTGAATAGATCACCATTATTGAACTTGTTTTCATAAAAACCTAGAAATAATTATTATTGATGTAGATGTGAGGTAATATGCTTTACTCTTGAGAAAGTAATAAAATGGCATTTATTTATATTGAGAAATAAGTTATTTGTAACACCATTCATAAACTTTATCTAGATCATTTTGAAGGAGAATGTGGTTATTGTATGACTTCGTCATTCACAAAAATATTGAATAACAGAGGTGAACAATGTGATCCTTGTGGCACTCCAGATATTACTAATATATCACTCGGTTTGCATCCTCCAATTTAAACCCGTTGTGAACGACCAGCCAAAAAAACTTCCAAACCAATTTGTCAAATGTTCTGTAGAACCAAAATTTCCTATCTTCTTCAATAGAATATTGTGATTTATTCTATTAAATGCCTTGGAAAAGTCAGTATATATGGCATCCATCTGACCTCTATATTCCAAGACATTCAATATTTTTTGCTCGTAGATGAGAAAATTGGAAACAGTCGACTTATTTCAAGAAAAGCCATGTTGGTTATTGATCAATCTTTTCCTACCTGAAAAGTTAACTTGATCTGAAATCAAATTGTCAAGTAATTGTGAAATAGATGACTGGATGCACACACTTCGATAATTTTGTATATTTTCTTTGTCCCCCGATTTGAAAATTGGAATAATAAAGCTGCGTTTCCAACAATTTGAATAAATTAACTGCCTGATCAAAGGAATTCTCGAAAAGAAAGTACAGAGGATGAGTAATGGAGTATATACAATTTTTTAGGAAAATATTTGGAATTCCATCAGGGGCTGAATTGAGTTTAGAAGGAATTTTTGAAATATTCTGGAAAACCATTGAAGCTGATATACTGTTCAAACATTCAAACAAGGGTGATCGTCAATCTCACCATGAGAATTTTCGTAAACTATTGAGAAATTTTCAGCAAAAAACATTCTACAATTTGTTCCTTATTTGTTGCAATAGATTTTTCATACTACATTGTAGATGGCAGATTAATCAAAGGTGCAATAGATACATTTCGATCAATGCTTCTGGCTTTTGAATGACTATCGAATAAGGTTGATTTTTCATTCAATTCCATCTAATTTTTACAAACTTACTGTATTCCAGAAGCAATTACATGAATATCATATTAGAGAAAATACTAACTATCCATTTGCTATAGCAACAAACTATTTTAGAACTTTCTATTCCAAAAAATAATAATCATAATGGATTTTCAGTTCCCCTCCATCCGTACATCGGAAGTCCTTTATTGTCCTCATTTTTATAATTCATGTAGGAAGTAGTTTTTCACATTTTTACAAAAGTTTTTTATTGAAAACCGGCTCTGTGTGGCCGTTTTTCAAACTAGTTGATCTGATTTTTCATAAAAGAAATTTGAATATGAATTATGTGAGCAGAGGAATAAATTACCATATTATTCCAATCTTTTCCTGGTAAACTAATTGGTTGTCATAAATGTAAATAGTTGTTGATAACACATCCTCCGCACTATGAAAAACTAAATTAATGAGAACCTGACAAACAGGTTCAAAAAACATGAGGGATTGGTAGTGAGCCCAGTAGTTTTTTTGGTCTTTTTTTCATAGAAGGATTTTGAAAACCGTTATTATGTCGATAATGGTAATAACAGGCTACAACTAATAACAATGAACACCCATCACACCAGCACAATACCATATCTAATATTAAATCACTTACACTTTCCCACAACAATTATCAACAACAACAAAGAACTTGATACTTTTCGATTCATGGTCGATGTCTCTCCCAACTCTACCAGTTCTTCACTAGTATCATATCCCGCAATCAAACTATTTATATTATAATAAACGAGTCGCGGCAATAAGAAAAAATCACACCTCATGGGATGCTGACTTGGCTTCACGGTATAGCGGACGGGTTCTCCGAATTCACCGGACTTTATGCTAATTCGTAATTAATTGTACAGTTAGTTGGTCGACCACGAATGGGATTTTGGGTTTGATCGGACATGGGGAAGCCTCAAGAGGATGCAGGGTTCGAGATTTCCAAGATCAAGGATCTTACTCTTGTCGAGGAAGATTGCTTTGGCCTTCCTCTTGAAGATGATCACTTTGTGATTGAAACACTTGTCGTGGAGTTGAAATTTTCGTTTAGTGTTGAGAAAAACTTCAGTAGAATTCATCTTTCTAGTGATAAAAATACATTCCTAACTTTACCATAACTTATAATTATGGTTTCCATCTCTTCCTAGCATAAAGGATGGAAAATCTCCAAATAGAGGAAGATACAAACTGAAAATATCGATAACATTATTTTTCACACCGGAAACATTGACTAGATGGAAAAACTAAACTGAAATTACTCTCAGACAGTAGAATATTCAATAGTCTGCGAAGCATACTATTGAATGCAGCAATTTTATGCTGGTAAGGGTGTGCGAAGGAATTATGTATGATATTCCGTGTACGATGGTTTATGGAAAATTGCAAATTCATATTTATTGTTGTTTTTAATAATGGTTGAGTCAAGGTAATTTATTGAATTATTTACCTCCCTCTCAGTGTTGACTTTTATTGACAGGTGGATAGAATTCACATACTCAATGAACTTGCCTAATTGCTTATCTGTACCAGAAAACAGACTACGCATCTGTATCAGTACAAGAAGCTGTTTGTTAACTGATTATTATGGATTTCATACTCCATGTTATCCATGAAAATTTCAGCCAGCAAGGGTCTCAAAGGGTTCCCCATTATTAATCCTTCACTGC